>CM038792.1:323454059-323565122 GCA_021764765.1 Vicia sativa | reverse complement strand
CGAGCATCCCTATCAGAATAGAGTGAGGCCTCATTTCTTGAAGTTATGTTCAATGCCATGTTGAAAAAGGTGACTTCACTGCCTCAGCCACTTTTCGCATAAATCCAAAGTCCTCCTATTATTGCCGGCAATTTTATCCTGTAGAGCCGCATATCCCTACATCAACTTTTGACTCAAGTGTTGACCTTGTTCTTATCTTATGCACTTAATGGTGACAAACCAAGCCTGTGGCATACCAACCCAACCCGTGGTTTCGCTAACGGCTTTGCCAACTTCTTCCTAAATCCATTTTCAGTCCCTTCCTCAATGGAGTGTTTGCCAATAGTCCTCGGTGTCATCAAGACAGACATGACAATGTTTGCACAAAGTCCCCACAACTCACCTTTACGAATTCAAGCCCAATATCTCTCGTACTAAAGAATTTGACACTTGGTGGCGTACATACTTCAACTCATTTGTTGTGATTCCAAGAGTAAATTAGCTCAATCGACCACGGCTTCCGCCGCATTGCGGTGGTAAGTCCATTGACGCTACGCATCAATAGCAAGCAAATTCGTGGCATGCCCTTGTACCGGGTCAAGCCATTTTTTCGCGGTCGAAACTTCCTCCTACTAACTTTTCTTTTTGTTTCAGCTCCCCACCTAACATGCCCATGTTGACGCCCCTGCTAAGGACACCATAACGGGTCCTTCAACCACAAAGGTTTGTAATCGAACCTATTGGCTTGATCCGTTTATCCGCTCATCGATATTAATGTCGCTGTCTCTTTTGCAATGTGTCCGAGGATTCGACTGCACGCAAAACCCATTTCACACCTATTAAGAAAACCGCTTCATGAGCATCTTGTTTTTACTTAGTTCTTACCCCTTTGTTTGTCACAAACTTACTATGGTTATTTTCTTCAGTCGACACGCCTCGGTCTTGACCGCTTCCCTCCACTAAATCCAAATTTTCCAAGAGGGACACATTACAACAAGTCGAGGGGAGAAGGCAACATCCCGCCTACTAAAATCCCTCCCTTTAATTTGTCCTAATTTCTTTCTAACCTTGCGTGCATCTTCCGATGTTTCTTCCCTCATTGTTCCACCAAATCCAAACAATCAAAACGAAGAAGGAAGACACAAAGCGATGGTCCAGAAAAAGAAAATGAAGAAAGCGAAAGCTCGAAAGACGAGAAAAGAAAATGAAGAAAGCAAAAGCTCGAAGACGGCCTCGAGAAGGAGAAAAGAAAAAGAAGAAACACAAATCCTCTTCCTCTAAGATTCAAGCAGGCCAAAGGGTCAAGTTTCTAAGAGACCGATGACGCCACCTCTAATCCTAAAGAAGAGGTAAGGTTATCTCGACACTCCAAAGGGATTGAGATGGAAGACCAATCGATCTCATCCTCGATGCCCACAGCTTTGGTAACTATGTCTCGACACCCAATGTTGATGAAAGAGGTCTAATCAAGACAAGGATGTTGTGTCGATAGATTAACCAGGAGGAGTCATCGAAACTTCGTAGAAGAACCTTGTAGTCGAAACCATTGGTCCCTTGGTCAAAGTGGACCCAGTGTATGCGCCTAACTCGTCAGTCTATGTATTCATGCTCAATTTTTTATGGAACATACTCATTTTCTTTGCCTTCAGATGGGCTTTTGCAAGTACCAAAAGTGCTTCGAACAATGTACTTAGCACCACACCTTCCGAATACAACCCGCCGAGGAATCTCTCCCATCATCGCCCACTTGAAACCAACGTGGTCGTGAGTTTGTTGACTTAAATGAGGTGGCTACTCTTAGTGATGATTCTGCCACTAGTCCCGCCACATTCGATCATGGGACCGATTCTAGCCCCGTCGAACTTACAGCTACGGCCGCCAACCGTAATGGCATGGTTCCTATGGTACTCCCCAAGAACAAGCTAAGAATGTTAATGTGGATAATGCAGATATGAGCAGTGGTTCGACTGAGTCGTTGGCAAGGATGATGCATGCCGCCAAACTCCCCACCGGTGCTCAAGGCTCACAGACAAACTTCAAGCTGACCCCAAAGTTACAACATCCTTCAAGATCCCTCACCTTCAACACTCAACGCTTTCTTCTCCCGACATTGATATCGACAGGAGATCAAGAACCGATGGTTTTGTTGACAAATACATTTTCTTCTCGATTCGCACTCAAACCCAAGCCCTTGTTCATGCCGGCAAGTTACCTCCCGGAGGCTGCGTAAATCAAGCATTTGACCGACAAGATCAAAGCTTATGCCTTCCTCCCCGAGCCCCCCGAACCGCCAGAGACCCAAATCTTTGCAAGAACTCAGGAGGCCATGGCTAAACCGGAGCCTCGACATCATCGATTCGGCAAGCTCATGTTGTCTACATTTGACCGTGTTCTTCTTCCTTTAATGAAATGTCAAACAAAGTTGTCGCTAATGAAGAAGAAATCTTTCAACAACGAGTCATTGTTCAAGATGCCATATTATTGCCAAGGAGGACAAAGAAGCAATGAAAATTCGACGGCTACTCAAGGACAAACGTCGCGCTAGTTCCAAAAAGGAAAGAGCCGATGAAATACGCAGTCAACTAGCCGCCGGTCCAAGGAGTCGAGGACATCATCGCACCGACAAAGACCGAGGAATCCACATCGGGTATTCGTGCAACATTGAGGAAAAGCCAAAACGCCGCTTCCCCGCGCACTCAAACGGAACAAAGAGACAAAACCATTTCGATAATCGAAGCGAGCATACCGAGGAGTTGGTCGATTACGCCGTCCGCCTGCAGACCGCTACTTTCCAAGAAATTTGAAAATTTTAATGTAACAATTGCATTTTTATGTAACAATTGTAACTTTCTTTGGCACCAACTTTATTGTATTTCAACAATGGCTATGGCTACTTTTATTTTTTTGCCGTATCGATATTCATTTCTCCAAATATCTTCGACTTTTTTCTCTAAGTTGTCGAAATAGTTATTTCTGCGTGATTGGTTTATACCTTTTAGGTACTTACCATTTACCTTAGGATGGCCGATCCAAGGCCAACTCTTCAAGCTCATATGCATTGTTTGAGAATACTTGGATTATCTTGAATGGTCCCAATTTGGTACCACTTCCCTAAACCCCATCGCTCCTATCCATAGGTAGGATTACTTTCCACACTAGATCATTGACGGCAAAATGCTTGTCTTTACCTTCTTATTATAGGCCTTGGCAATTTTGTCTTTTGCTTGTTATGGAATCAAAAGCTAACATCCTCTTCATCCAAATCGACTAGCTCATCACCCATCATAGCCCAATAGTTTTCCGGGTATCTCGCTTTGTCTTTGAATTCTCACCGCATGGATACATGTATCTCGACCGAAGTACCGCGTCGTGACCATATGTTAACCGGAACGGTGTGGTTCCCGTAGCCTTTTTGGAGACGCTCGACAAGCCCACAATGTTTGATCTAGCTGCTTGATGCCGCTTAGGTTTTTGCCCAATTGCTTTTTAATCAAGCTTAATTATTACCTTGCTGCTGCCCGCTGGCCATTTGTTTGTGCATAGTAAGGGTAGATGTTAGTAGTTTGATCCCAACTTGTGCAAAGTTTGCATCTTTTGCCCCACAAATACCGCCTTGGTCACAGTGATTGTCTCTGTACCCCAAATCAGAAATGATATGGTTCTCGATGAAATCAATTACGCCTCGGTCGACATTCCTCAATGCCACCGCCACCCATTTTGTGAAATAGTCGATTCTCACCAAGATGTATCTTTGTTGTTTTGACGAGGCTGGTTTAATTTCCCAATCACATCTAACGCCCATCCCTAAATGGCCATGGTTTCACAATGGCATGCATTACCGGCAGAACATGTTGAATGCCCCATGCACCGACATTCTTGGCACCCTTTAGCAAACTAATGCGCCATCATCGAAAATAATAGACACCGTAACGTATTAGCGCCTATTTCATTTTGTGTTCGCCCCGATGGGCGCCACATGCGCCACTATGCACACTGACGACACGCCTACATATGCCTCGTTTCGCTTGACATTTTAACAACACCCCTCGCTAGCTTTCTTAAATAACTCTTCTTCAATCAAACATAACTAAGGGCCCTATACTTAGTTTTTCTATCTCGTTGATCCCACTGGTTTCGCAAATATTCAACTAAAGGTTTTCGCCAATCACTATTTTGCCCATTATTAATTGTAAAATTTCAAAATTTTCGTATCAAATGCACCTAACTTAATAATGGACAAATCAAGGGCAAGACGTCGAACCTTTTCTCTTGTCGGGATGCTTTCTCATCTTTCGCACTCTTGTACCAGTAGGCTTTTGCGCCAAATCATTTGCTTCTTGATTTTCCCGGCGCTGTATGTATTGATGCTTGCTCAAATTGTTTGAACAACCTTATCGCTAGCACGAAGTACATGATTAAGTTTGCTTTGACGACGTATTCCTTCGACACTTGCTTTACTACTAGCTCGAGTCACCCATAATTTCAACATTCCTTGCCCCGCCCTAGCAAACAGCTCAAGTCCAAAGGATCAAAGCTTCATACTCTCTCATTGTTAGTGCACATGTCACGATGGCATATTTGAACTGGCCGAATTTACTTGGTGAAATTATGACTACCCCTATACCACCCATTTTTATGGTGGAACCGTCGAAGTATATTTCCATGGAACAAAACCAACATAATTTTGTATGGCCATAGCCGAAAGTGGTCACCAAGAAATCGCACAATTTGTCCTTTCATGGCCTTTAATGCATAAGTTAGGGAATACTTAAGTGTTAGGCCCATTTACCAATTCGACTATGCAAAATTGGTTTGACAACATATGCTTAATTATATCAAATGAGAAGAAACATACACGCTAACCGGCTTTATATATTGCTTCAATTTGATACAAGAAAATACAAACAAAGGCATAGTTTTTCGATATCACTATACCTAGTTTCAAAGATCATTCAACATTCGACTAAGGTAATAAATTGGTCTTTCGACACCATTTACATTTTCTTGTACTAACATGCTACCTATTGTCGTAACTGAGCTATATGTACAACCTCATAGGCTTATTCCACACCGAGGTACCAACACAGAGGTCCACTAAATATGCCTTGATTCGCCAAAAGCCTCTCGATGCTCTTTTATGCCGATGAATCTTCATTCTTCAACAAGCAGGTGAAACACCTTAGTCTTTCCACTTAAATTGGAGATGAAACGCCTCAGGAAGTTTATTTTCCCCAACAATGACTGAAGTTCTTTTTTATTTGACGGAGGCGCGACGTCCATGATGGCTTTGGTCTTCGTATGATTGACTTCAATGCCCTTTTTATGCACCACAAAGCCAAGGAAATCTCCTGCCTGCACACAAAAAGCACATTTCAATGGATTCATCTTTAATCCATATTGTCTCATTCTCTCGAACGATCTTCGCAGATGATAAAGATGCGTCGACTCAGAGTTCGACTTAACCACGATGTCGTCGATATAAACTTGCATGAAATCTTCAATAAAATCATGAAACATCGAATTCATTACCCTTTGATACGTGGTCTAAGATTCTTCAGCCGAATGGCATTACCACCCATTCATAGGTGCCTAACGCCTGTGGCAAACGGAAGCCGCTGCACATCTTCTTCTGCATAAAGATTGGTTATAACCAAAGATAACCATCAAGCATACTTAGATATTGAAATCGTAATTAATCGACAAGCATTTCAAAGAACAGCATGGCATATTCATCTTTTGGAGTAGCAGATTTAAATTCCTAAAATCAATACATACTCTAAGTTTGCTATTCTTTTAAGGATCGCACAATGTTTGCCAACCACTGACATACCTTGCGTTCGAATGAACTTGCTCTTGAGAAGTCTTTCTCGATCTCCTTTATTTTCGACACCACGCAGAGCTAAGGCCGAGGCGCTCGCTTATCGGCCGCCATCTTTCATTGGTAGTTTGTGTTCCACCAAACCGCTTAAACCAGTGCATTTCGTTATAATCCCATGCAAACAATCTTAAATTCTTTAAGCAAAGAGATTACCTTCATTTTTAGTTCGGGTCGATGTTGGCGCTATATATGTGGGCCTTTATCTCCTTTTCGCCAAGGTCGACCTCTCCCAAAGGATCTTGTGGCTGCATTTTCTCCGCGCCATAGGATCTTTCTCGAACCCCAGGTTCTTCGTCAGATATGCAATCTAGACGATGCTCTTCGACGCCTTCTTCTATTACATTTGTATATTCGTGGTTTTGGCCAAGACCATATTAACCTCATTTGACAACCAACCTTGTCGGCTACAATACCAGTTTGCTCCTGTACCTGTGTACGAATTGATCTTGTTTTCGGCAACATACCAAAATCCTTTGGTGGCTTCTAACTCGACATCGCCGAGGTTGGCTCTCAAAGAAGCAGTGGTCCGTGACATAAATCCTCTATAGGCTCCACGTCCCAAACAAAGCCATGAGTTCCATGTAGCCTCAAAGATACAAAAGACTCGACAACCGTATCCTTCTTCACCGGAAGGCAATGGGCAATATTAGCCACTTATGTCGAAATCACTGGACCGACATGGTTGACATCACCAAGAAATATCCTTGGTCAAGATATTTTCCAATGCCGCTCTTCCAAATTATCAAGCGCTGATGCTAGATGATGGCACACCACACCATGAAGCCACTCTCACCAACCGCCAGATTGTAACTAGGCTTCCTCATGACCATGAAAATGGTTTGCCTTGACATCGAACCAACAAAGTGATGTTGACCCGATCACCCCACGGTATTCTTTTGTATTTCCTTCGTAGTCCGATAAGACCACGATGAGTTCGATGTGGGTGTCCAACATACCGATTTTCTTCGTAGTATGGTAAGGCATAATGTTAATCGTAGCACCACAATCCACCAAAGACCTTGTTCACAAAGGATATCTTGACTTTTGCCCGACGCCAAAGGTTTCAAATGGCTCTTCATGGCCATGTCGCTTTTCAAGAAAGCATCCCGTTCTATTAACCATTATCCATCACGGCAGCACGCTGGCTTATGAGAAGCCAATTCGACCTTCTCGACCTCGCCGTAGTTCTCTACATCAAAGCACATTGTATTCTACAGCAACATAGTGACAACATTGACCAAGACGTCGGTTTGTTTCGCACTGGAGGCTAAATCGCTAGTAACCTCGTGTAATCTTTTGGCAACAGTTTGCCAACATATTTTTAATCACTGTTTCACAACCGGATCCACCTTAACTTTGTATCTCTTCCGTTGCCATTCTTTCTTTTGGCATCTTCAAGAAAGCAGCAGCAGCCTAACCTTTCACCGCTTCTTCCTCCGAAACGCCCATTGAGTTCGGCTCATGGGTTCCTCCCCATGTAATTCTCAAAGACATGACTTTTCCTCTCGTATAACTTCACGCTTAACCATCACCGATTGCTCGTAGCCTCCTTAGTGCAAGCATTGAAGTTTCAAAGACCTAATCGAGGCTTGATCCAAGTATCCTTTGAGCATCGCTAGGGGAACGAAGTCTTAGGTTTGACGGGGGGCTGCCTAGGATCCTCCCTTCTATTCCACTGTCTTCCCTCGCAACTGCAAAGAACTCAAGTTTTCGATGTACTGCCCCGCTTGAGGCACTGATCTTGGGCACAAAACTCACAACGAGCCTTGGCTCTTACAAGCTTGAGGAAATCCAAAGAGTTCCTCTTCGTGTTTTGGGTAAACGCCACCATCTTGACTAACGGATTCCTTCACTTTCTCGACCATAATCTTCGGAGAAATTTTCAACATCTACCACGTTGATTTCCGCAACCTCAAGAACAAGGCCTCTTCTTGCCTCAATGGGTCGGAGTCAATCTTCATCCTTGGAGGTGAACTGACGGCCTTCTTGCAAACATTTTTGGACCAGATCCCTAAAAGAACACATTGAGAAGTAGTGTGACCAAGAAAGTTATGATATTTACAAAAACCTCTTTTCTGCCTTTGCTCTAGTGGTGGCATTTTAGCACCCACGGAATTAAAATCGACCATCTTTCACTAATGCATCAAATATCTCCTCACATTTACTAACATCAAAAGTGTAAGTTTTAAGGTGAAATTTTGAGCTACTCTCGACGGACAAACTTTTTCCTTTTGAGGGAAAAGTGACTTGCATTCATAAGGTGTCCGGCTTCATTTCACCAAATCTATCTCTCGCTCAGGCTAGATATAATCTCGCCTTATATGGGCTCGGTCGCCATAGTCATATAAGCCACTCTCTCTTCTTGACCTTAGCCTTAGTGTGTCTAACTTTCTCAACTCTGACGCCCAGGTGTCGAACCCTGCCCCGCTAACCTGTGACATACTTTTCACAAATGTGGGATCGACTTTCTTCCCGATGGAATAATCTAAACCTCCAACAGCCCATCCGTACTAACTCATGCTCGTGCACTTGGGTGAAACACCTAGCTTTTAGGACCTAAACCTATTAAGATAGTCGCCGATGGTCTCAAAGAAATTTCTTGATGTCGGATAGTTCGACTAAACCGATTAATGTCCTCATAAAACCGCCATGGAACATTTTTCCAAAGGTTTACTAATTGTCGATCGAATTTGGAGGCGAGTCAAAACCGTGTAAACGCTTTTGGTTAAGGATGAGGGGAAATGTTTGACTCTAAGACCTCATTGTTAGCCATATCCCCGACTCGGTTAGGTATCTAGCTATATGTTCGACGGTCGATTCTCCTGCCTCCCCCAAACTTAGTATATTTTGGTGTCTTCCATACCTCTAGGGTTTTCGGCCCCAGGATATAGTCACCAAAGGTGATGAATATGTTGGCCTCTACAGAGTGTTTAGGCCATTCCAGCCATGATTCTTCGACGAGCTGAGTGAGGTTACCCTCAGCAATTTCTCTCGCCGAATATCCTCAAGGACTGGTCACTTCACGGGGTCAATCACTACTCTAGGTTGCGCTAAGGCACATTTCCGTGGTCTTTCGCCTCACCGATGAATATTTTCACCGCCCCATGTTTATCCGGCTGGGCAAATTGTCTTGCTCAGAGCTGCGTGGCACCATCCAGTGGGTCGACCTGTATCTTGGGGCCCCTAGGAAATTACACAAACGTGTCGCCAGTGTAATCACTTGTGGTTAGTTTCCATGATAATCTAGTGGTTTCGCTTCTTGCACTATGGGATTGAAGATATTACCCATTTGATTGGTTAACATATTAACCATTTCATGGTTGCTATCATCCATCTCGCCTCAAGACAAAGGATGACGTGTTAGTTATGATTGGAAATCCCTCATCAGAATCGTCCTCTGGCATCCCATAGGGATGTCCCGACGTGCGGTATCGAGGAATCGTGGTATTAGGATTTGTTGTTTGTGGTTGAGTTTGGACGATTTCCTCCAATACGGGTTTGAAGGTAAAGATCCCTGCAGGATTTCGCCATCCCTGTTATTTAATCGGGGATTAGACATCCCACTTGTGTCTCCCCTAGGAGGTTTGTTGTATTTTTTGGTAAAACTCCCACTCCTAAGTCTCATACACGTTGTTACTTAGCACTATGGTCCCACCAGTGTGCCAATTTGTTTATCGTGGAAAATGGTAAACAACCACGATCCTCCCCTGTCCTAAACTAGGTTACTAGCGAGATCGACTGATTGATCTCAAGACGCTAAGTTTTGGTGATCACAGATCTCGCTTGAAGAAGCCTATGCAAGAACCGTGTTCTGCTGTGCCAGAGGAGACTACTATGATGGTTTTCCACACAAACCAAGGCTTGGTCGAAATAAGTAATCCGTGACCCAAACGATCAAGCCTCGATCAAGGGAGTTTTCGACACCAAACCGGGCAAGCTGGTGACTCGACTCAAGGCTTAAAGCTCGTGGATTTGTGCGAAACTTAAACAAAAACATAAAATGCTTCTCGACGATTAGAAGAAAGTAACCAGATCGATTAGATAAAGATTGAAATAAAACTTGATTGCATTAATCGAAAAGTTGGTGATTCAACGCGACATCAAAGCTTTCATGGACTCTTTCTTCCTTGCGCGGAATTGGGCGTAGTTTTTGCAAGCGGTTTGAGCATACTAATGAACACACCAAATTACAAGAGATTTGACTTATTTATAGTATTTACAAAGTAATCGACTATGCTAAATCGACGGCTACAACTAAACATGAAGGCAATCGCTCCATAGGATCCCGCCACCTCTGAGCGCCAATCCTTCAAAACTATAATCAATCGCCCACGCTCGCACCTCCTTTGAAATTAACCTCGCGCTTCGAGAAATAACTGTTCCCGCTTCCATAAGTTACGTCCAAGCCTTGAGACAATGATGCTAAATTTCTCTAAGAATAATCTCCAACTTCGGCCTCGACGTGAATTCTTGACTTCGACATCGACAACAATCTGCTTACTCATTCGAACCCAAGATAACCACTCATAAGAATCAATGGCTTCCTACTGGTCGACTGAGACTTCGAAATTCCTCACTCTTGACCAAATTATATCCTTCTCTTCTAGAATTTTCCACGAAGTTCAAGAATTTTCCCTTTAAATTAAGGACTTAGTACCTTCAGCTGGCCTTGGCATATTTTCGACCCAACAAACGCATGAATAATGAAAATCGAAATTCAAGAAAATACCAAATCGGAGCAAGGTGTATGGCACGATCTGGGCAGTCTGGGCTTCGAGTAGGGATTTGGAATGCTTGCTGGGATCCTAAGGAACACGATGGAAGGCCTAGAACACGTTGAATCTTGCTGGAACTTGAAAATCGAAATTGCCAACTTTGTGAAATATTTTTTAAAATAAGGATTGCTTGTATGGGCTAGGGTTTCGTCCTTGGTCTTGTGCAATGTGCTGAGTATTTATAGAGTAAGAATTGGAAGTAAAAAGAATGAAAAAAGATCTCCTCTTTAATGCAAAAAATTTTCTCTTTCAAATCAAATCAAATCTTTTGAAAATTTGATTTTCCCTTCCATGTGAGAGCTAGCACGAAATTGGCAAGTTATGTGGGCTATCTTGGACCTCAAGTTTGATAAAAATCCAACCCATTTGAAAATATACCTTGTTTTCATATTTTATATAATTTAAATTTGAATTAAATGCTTTTAAATTCAAAAATAAATCAAAAAAACAAAAGGTGGTCGTGGCAAGGCATCAATAGGTCATAAATAATATTATGATCAACTTTGGATCATAAAATTATAGGCCCATTTGGAAAAATTGATTTTGACAAGTATCTCTTTAGTAATTGTCCAAAATGCCCAACTTGTACAAGGTGTATTTTGCTCAATTTTCCACATTTTGAGTGTTCTTGGACTTTTAGAAAGCTCTAGGTGTCCTATAAACAACCTCTTTGTTTCATCTCAATTGAGTTTCCATTCTCAATAAACCTCAATACAAAAGTTGACTTTTGTTGACTTTGAAAAGGACTCGAATGTTTTGATCCATATCTTCAAAATGAAGCATTTTTGACCATGCTTGTGAGACATGAAGTTGTAGAGAATTGAATTTCCTTCAAATGAGAGGTGGTGGAAAATTTATGAGAAAGTATGAAGAAGTTATGCTCACTCAAAGTTCAGTTGACTTTTCTCTAGGAAACCCTAATTTGGAAAGTTTGACTTTTGAGCAAATCTTGAGTTTTCTTGATGAATCATGATCAAACCTTGATCAAATGATGAATTTGACTTCAAAATGAGGATGTTGACCAAAAATAATGAAGTTTGACTGTATGTTGACCACAGTTGACTTTTTTGTCCAATAAAATTAATTTTCAACCATCTAAGCAATTGTTTGAGGAAACTTGACTTGTAAGGCTTGAAGCTTGACATGGAGAATCTTTGAAGCATATGAGGAGGCATGATGACCATTGGAGATGTTGGAAGTCCATCTTGATCTGAGAATTGCCAAACCCTAGTTTGGGTTGATTGTCAAGGAGAGGGTTTGTCTGATCAACCCTTGAGGAATGGATGTATGAAATGTTTTGAGAAGTAGAGGGCAAATTTTGGGGTATGATGCCCCTGCTCAATCTTTCTTGTATCGAAGGGTTAGATTGGCATGCTTGCCTTCAGAATCTGGAGGTAAGATGATTGAACACCGAGTACACTTGAAAATTTGCACTGCCGTTGATTGATGATGCGGAATGGGCTTATTAGATGCCATTTGAGGAGCAAGATTTCACCGGGAATGAGCCATACGTTAGAATCAAAAGTGTTTCCTAAATAGGAGAATCGTCGGAGATGGGCTTAAGATGCCATCCGGAGAGACTGATGCTGGGGAATGAGCCGTACGCTAGGCTCTATAGATGTTCCTGAAGATAGAAGAGAGCACGGAGATGGGCTTAAGATGCCAGTTAGACTTTGCACTCGTATTTGAATGAAGTTATTGATTTGTATTGGTTTTTAACCAAATATGCAACATTCTGAAGGTGGAGAGCTGTTGACAAGTAGTCGGGGATGGGCTTAAGATGCCATCCAGGGCAACTGATTCGTACGCTAGACTCTGTAGTTGTTGTTGATAATAAGAGAGAGTCAGAATAACTCTTCGTCTCGATTATTCTGAGAGGATGATATTTGGCAGAATGTGAACAACTTCCCTGTTGCGCTTCGGGTATTGATCCAATGCCTGTTATCGGAGGATAACTTATGTGATCGTTTAGATAGGGTTTCCCGTCTAGCTTCAAGTATTAATCCTGGATCTGTTGTCGGAGGACAACTAGGGCGGTCGTTCGGATAGGGTTTTCAGTCTAGCTTCGGGCATTAATCCTGGACCTGTTGTTTAGAAATGATTTTCACCTGTTTGGGAAAAGCAAAAGAAACTTTGGTAGAGTATCGTTAGTCTTATGCAGATCATGATGCATGATGTAGTGTGTATGAATGATATATGCATAAGTTATGGATTTTATGAATAATGTATGAATGATATATGTTGTGGTATTTCAAAACATATCCATCTTGAAGAAGATGCGGACGTTCTGCTTGGGGATTCTTGGCTTCTGTTTGGGGATGAAACAGATGGAAACCCCGAGAAGAAAGATAACCTTGATTCCTCCGATGCACTATCTGACCAAGTCTTGAGCCTAGATATTGTTGAGGATGGTAGAGATCGAGAGGCACGCTGCCGAGGATCTTGTGCGTAGACCCTGCTGGGGAAAACTTTAGAAGGCGCTCTGCTTGGGATCTTGTGCGTAGACCCTACTGAAGAGTAATTAGTTGTCATTGGGAGAGAGTCCGGAGTCACAAACCTCCGGCCGGGGAATAAAAGATGTGGGTTTCCTCCGATGCACTATCTGACCAAGTCTCGAGTCTAGATATCGCTACTGCTGGGGGATTGATGATTGTTGAGAGATAGTCTGTTGGGGACTAATGCCTCGCCGCTGATGAATCACATCGCTGGAAACCGATGTAATATGGTTCATTGAGTGGAATCACCGCCGGGGACTAACGTGATGGAGCCCGATGTCCGAACTAGTGGAGGAAAATGTACTCCGATGGGAAAGGTTTGTAGTGAGTGACATCTCTATGGAATTGTACTCGCAGGGAACATATTGGTGACTTTCGTCATGCATGTGTTCTGGAATAGATTTTATCGTCACATGCATATAATCATTCAAAGCAAACGTTGGACTTTATGCAAACAACAAAAGGAGAATTGTAAAGAGAAAGAACTTGTATTAATTTGAAAGCGCGATGGCCAAGTAGTTTGTTCACAAGAAAAGTAAAAGCTATGCGAAACAACTTAAGTTCCAACTATGCTAGTACATATTTCAACTATCTCATCTCCGTCACAAGAGAAAGTGAGTTGATTGATTTTCGCCATTTGAATCTTGAATGCCGATAGTAGTCTCAGATAAGTAATCAATGAGACATAGTCGACGCTTAAATCCCTAACTTTTTCCTAGACCGCCTTTCGGTTTTCGCCATGATACCCTTTTTGCCCAAGCCGCCTTTGTAGGTTTTGACTCTGTGTGTACATGTTTTGTATATATCCTTAACTTTTTCCCGAACCCTTTGGTTCGCCAGATGCCCTTATTTTTGCCTAGGTCACCGACCTAGTGGGTCTCATTATGCGTAGTATTTTTGACTATGTCCGCATTCGCTGTGGTGGGAAGTCTTCACCATCCACGGTGCTAAGTATCAGTCCACTTAAAATACTATCTTGACTACAAATGGTCCCTCATAGGTGGGAGTCCATTTGCCCTCGGGATCACCTTGTGGAAGAATGATGCGCTTGACTACTAGATCACCGACTTGGTAGACTCTTGCTCGACCTTCTTGTTAAATGCTCGATCATTCGCTTCGATAAATCTGTCCATGGCGTATGGATGCGAGTCGCTTTCATCAATCAAGTTAATCGGTCAAGGAGAGTCTCGATCCAATCGCTCGCTTAACTCGGCCCGGAGGACTCCTTGAGGGTATCCGAACCTCGATTGGTAGGACCGCCCATACCGTATACAGAGAGAAGGGGTTGCCCCGCTGATGTTCAGATCAGAGTGCGATAACCATGAAGAGCAAATGGTAACATCTCATGCCAATCTTTGTAAGTCATCATCTTCAGATGATCTTTTTATTCTTGTTGGCGACTTCCACCGCCATTCATCTTAGGCCGATAAGAAGAAGAGTTGTGATGTTTGATCTCGAATCGCGTAGTTCTAGTGATCATCTTGTTGTTGAGATTAAATCCATTATCCGTGATAATCCTTTTGGGAGTGCCATACCGATAGATAAGATTTTGCTTGATGAATCGAGCCACCATTCTTGGTAATGATGCGAACGAGGCTGCCTCACCACTTGGTGAAATAGTCAATTGCCACAAGGATGAAATGATGTCCGCTGGAAGCTGGGCTTGATTTCTCCAATCATGTCAATGCCCCACATTGCAAAAGGCCAAGGAGAAGTTAAAACATTCGAGGTACGAGAGGTACGTGCACTTTGTCTCGATAACCGCATTTGTGACAAGATCGAGCATAGCGGTGACAATCGCCCATGGTGGACCAATAGTAACCGGTCTCAAAATCTTCTTAGCCATGGTATGTCCAATCGGAATGGGTATCAAATGCGCTTCATGTAACTCTTCCATGATACGCTCATGTTTTCTCGATCTACATAATGAGTAAGCACAAGTCGTGGTTGCGCTTTGTATAAGATGCCATTACGAGGAAAAACTTGATGCAAACCTTTAAAGAACTTTTTATCGTTGATGATGCCCCTCAAGGGATATTCTTGAGTCTCAAGATACCTCTTCACGTCAGAGTACCAAGGTTTTTCTTCGGATCAAGTTCACAAGACCGGTTCATTTCTCAATGATGATCCGGGAGCCTCGTTGTCCCATCTAACCGTGAACATAGATGACATAGTAGCCAATGCGCTCCGATTCTCTTCGTGGAATGTGATTGAAAGTGATCTCTTCAAGTATGGGATCAAACTCAAAACATGCTCGATACGGAATGCGATTTGATGCTTCTTATCCCACTCTCTTAACTGACCGATCACTAAAGCCGAGTCTCCATACACTTGTAAGAAATTGATTCTAAGTTAATAGCAGCTTTGATACCCATGATGCATGCTTCAGATTCGCCATGTTGTTGGTACAATGAAGCAAAGTCCATGTGAAAGGCGTATGTCCGTAGGAGATGTAATGATGGCGCCAATGCCAAGTGCTTAAGGCTCCATCAAAGACCATGGTCCATCGATCCTTGTTCAGTCCTTCGTCTGGCCCGGTTCTTCACAATCATGACAAGTAAAACATCTTCATCTGAAATTGAACCGCATAGACCGATAGTCATCTACGGGTTAATGAGCCAAGTGATCGCTACTATACTTCCTTTGATTGCTTTTCGAGAAGTATAACGGATGTCATATTCGTCAAGATCATTTGCCATCTTGCTATTCTTCCAGAGAGATGGTTTCTCAAATATTTATTTTATCGGATCCATCTTGAAATCAACAAGGTAGTGTGAGTCAACATATATCGCCTTAGTCGATTTCAAGCCAAAGCGCCGCAAGTTTTCTCGAGTCATGAGTATCTTGTTTCACAACAAGAAACTTTTGCTAAGGTAGTATATTGCATACTCTTTTTCGACTAGACTCGCCATGTTGCCCCAACACACCCCATTGAGTTCTCTAACACCGCCAAGTACATGATAGAGGTCTTCTTCGTGGGTGGCATTAGGATAGAGGATTCGTAGTTACCCTTGATTTTGTCAAAAGCGATCTGGCAATCGTCATTCCATTCTACCACCTGATCTTTCTTTAGTAATTTGAAGATTGGCACAAGTAGTAGTTAAATGTGCAAATGAATTTGGCAATGTAATTCAATCGCCCAAGAAACCTTGACTTCCTTCCTGTGGAGCCGCATTTTTGAATAGCTTTAACCTTACGGGTCAACTTCAATACCTTTACCACTGACAACAAACCCTAGGAGTTTACCGGATCTGACTCCAAAGGTGCACTTGTTAGGATTAAGTCTCAGTTTGTACTTCTTCAATATGTCGAATAGTTTCCGCAGATGATCAATATGTTCTTCTTCTGTCTGTGATCGAGCTATCATGTCATCGACGTAGACCTCTATCTCGTGATGAATCATGTCATGAAATAATGCCACCATGGCACGCTGATAAGTGGCGCCTGCGTCCTTTAGTCCGAACGGCATGACCTTGTAGCGTATGTGCCCCACTGTAACAAAAGTTGTCTTCTCCATGTCTTCAGAGCCATTTGATCGATTGTAACCGGAGAAACCATCCATGAAGGAGAAAACCTTATGTTGGGTGTTGTCAACCGTAACATCAATATGAGGAGTGGAAAATCGTCTTTCGACTCGCTTTGTTCGTATATAATCCACACATTCGCATTTTGCCATCCTTCTTAGGTACATGCACCACATTTGTAACCCATCGTGGATAAGAAGTAACGGCTAGAAACCGCATTGAACCGCTTCATAACTCGGCTTTGATTTTCTCGACATCTCGTGACTCATGCGACGAACCTTCTGCTTTACCGAGAAACCTTCTTTGTAGGTAACCTGTACCAATATCAATGTCTAGACCGCATGTCTTCGTATGACCAAGCAAAAACCTCAATATAGTCTCGTAGCATCCGAACCAACCTTTCTTTAACACCGCTCAAGACCCGCCCTATCTTGATCTCTTTCTGCCTTCATCACACTCCAAATTCACAACCTCAATCGGTTTTTCATGTGGTCTGTATAACTGCTCTTCTTGTCGAAAGGCCGACAAGTTCTCCAGCACTTCACAATCTTCCTCACCTTCATCTTCGGCTTGGTAGATTGGATTATCAAGTCATATTTAGCAATAGCATAGTCATATCAACGAGATTCATAGTAATTCGCAGTTGTATCACGGGTGTGTAAACACATAGCTTTTGAAGGGGTGATAAAGTAAAAGAAGGAAAACAACAATTAAATGCAAAAGTCCAACGATTTTATTGAATGAAAATATGCAAATGATGATAATAACCCTCACAACGAGCCATGATGCCCCAAGGCAGGCTTTAGAGTTTATTGTTCAAAACACGTAAAATACGAAAACAAAGCAATTACCTAAAGGAGATTGGTATGACGCCTTCAATCTTCCAATTGTTGAGTCCGTTGTCGGAGTTCGAAGATCCACCTGATGTCGTTGTCGCCGCCTTCTATAGCATGGATTCCACCGCCGATGCGGAAGGAAGTTGGCCGCACGTCATGCATATCATCTTTTGACCTCGATGGTGAAGCCTAAACCGCCTTGTCGATTTGAAAGGAAGATCGTGGAGTCCCCAAATAGTACTACCTCCTTCTTCAACTGCAGCTTGAGCATCCTTTAGCGAGGCCATCCTAGGCGAACTTGTGTAACTCAGAGTGACGGAGAGTCACAGCATGACTGGGATTGTTTCAAAGCTTGACCGGAGTCTCAAGAATTTACCTCCATCTCGAGGTATCGAAATGATCGAGATGACCGACTATATTCTTCTTTACCACATATCAGAACAACCTTCCTTTCACCGGTACTTCAGCTCGATGTGGTAGAGGTAATGCCTTCCCCATGTATCCAAGGCGCCCAAGTAGGCAAGAATAAGTCGGACGGATGTCCATGACAAAGAAAGTGGAATCAAAGGTCCGGGAACCGATTAACAGTAGAATGAGTTTCCAAGCAATGCTCGCTTAGAACCATCAAAAGCTCTCACAATTATGTCACTGGTTTCGTAACCAACCCTTCAACATCAAGTCGGTCAAAGGCACTTTGGTAGGATATTCGAGTAGAACTAGTATCCACTAAAACATGAGACAATGTAATGCCCTTGCATTCAACAGATGTGCAAGGTTTTGTTGTGTTTCCTTCCGCAGAGTCGATCAACATCGAGAAGTTTAGGCCATTGTTGGCAGCCGTGCTAGCAATACAAACTTCAATTGATCAGAGTAGTGCCTCATGCACGTGAGCATTCTTCGTAAACTTCACCAAGGCTTTAGCATGAGCCTCGTGAGCACAAGAGTAGAGCAAGCATGGAGATTTTGGACGAGTCTCGTCCCAACTGCTCCACAACATTGTAGTCACTCTTCTTGATGATCTTCGTCCACTCGCTGGAGGTGTCTTCAAGAACTTCCTTTGGTACTTCCTCGAGGTGATGAGTTATCGTTCTTTCCCCTCTAGTCTCGGAACCGTTGAATAGCCGAATGCGAGTGGAGTCGCAGTTGTCTTTGGAGGAGAGATTGAGAGAATACTCTTCCTGCTCGTCACCTTACTTGATCCGTGATGTTGTCAATGTTAGGAATGGTAGCTTCAACAGAAGATCTTCAATGGTCGAGGGTCTTGTTTGACGCCATGATAGTAAACCTCACCCATAGTTCCAAGGATAGCTTTGTCGAGGAATATGGAGAGGTAATGCCGAGATGCCACTTAGGCACAGGATCGCAGAGGAAACCTTATTGTGTTTACATCAAGATAGTCTTCGAAATCATCACCCCATCCGATTGCCTTAACGCCTTCACCATGTAATCGAACTTTCCACTTGGCTGCCCCTAAGGTATCCCACATTTGGTACGCTTTCACATCTTTGATCTTCGCTTAGACATGTCTTCACACGCATTCTCCATGTAGTTTACTAATAGTATTTCACGGTTATCCATCATGCACTGAACATGTCTTCTCAACCAGGCACAACCGTCAGGCGCAGATGGGCACCAACGGCAATTCTCTGGGCATCCTGGATTGACACCGGCTTGCAGCAAATTCTTCTTAACAGTCATCAGAGGAATGGTCAGGTCATCTATGTTGAAAATATAAGAATTCTCACCAATAGCATTGGAATTTTTGTCATGGTTAGGCATAGGAGCGTTGATCATATTCGGAGTCTCAACATGAGGGTCAAACTCAATCTGCTTAGCTTCAATCATGTCTTGAATCTTGTTCTTCAGAGCCCAATAATTGTTAGTGTCGTGCCCTGGGCTGTAGGAGTGGTAAGCACACTTAGCATTAGGATTGTATCTTGGAGAGGAAGTGTTGACATTCTGAGGAGGATCCCTCAAGGTGATCAGCTTTGCTTTCAACATGTGTTGCAAGGCTACGACAATGGCATGTTGATCTTCAGAACTGCTCACGCTGCTGCTCGCTACGCTGTCTCACCGAGGTTGTGCCGATGTAGGATCGAGATCACAACTGCCCCCACAAATTGAGCACGGTCGGTCTTGGCTCGGCTTTTCTGACCATACACTGCATTGGCTTCTTTCTTACCACCAAAAGATCTCTTCGCAACATTTGAAGATAACTCTACCTGAATCTTCCCACTCTTGATACCAAATTTAACACGCTCTCGTTAATATCACCGTGAACTGATCAAGAGTTTCCAATCGATGATTGAAGAATGGGCCTATCTGCTCCCATAAACATATCAACCAACTCCCTATGGGACAAGGGTGGTTGAACTCATCGCTAAATCTCCATTTCGAGCATACTTTGAATTTCATCACGACCCATAGACATGCTCGTAATTGCATGCGAGTGGGTGCTAATTCAAGATTGTACTTATATCGTCAGAAAGCATCTAAGTCACCCAAGTACGGATACGGCCATTTTCTAGTCGATAATACCACTCCAATTGAGTCCCTGACAAACTCTCTTGAAAATAATGCATCCATAACTTTCATCAAGATGGGGTTGATCTTCTAAACATAGGACTTCAAATGCACGGACAAGAAATGCCATCATACTTGGCAAAAGTTGAACTTTGAATTTGGGAGGAATCACCACACTGTGAACAAGGCTCGATCATCAAAATTCAACCCGACATCTTCAGTTTTCCACAAAGATTCGACGGTCTTCAAGTTGCTTGTTTTGTCATCCTCATCGTAGTACCGATCCTCATAGTCTCTCCTTTCTTCTCGTGCTCACGCTGATTGTCTTTGCCATTGCCCTTGACACTTCTTTTCGCCTTGACACTTTCGAGAGCTCTATTCACCACCACTTTAGGACCACCTTTGTAACGCCCGCCCATGTTGAGAACCCTAACGACCTCTTCTTTCTCGTTGATGAGCTTCTTCGATCTTCTTGGACTAAGCTAGTGAACATCTCCTGAACCGAGCATTCGAGCTGAGATCTTTGATACTGCTCAAGAGCCATTTCGCTAAAATAAATAGCGAGAAAATGAGAAACCGATCTTCAATGTACTTATGAGATGTTATGCTATGATATGCGATGTTTATAAATGCAATGCAATGTTTTCAAGGACCTTAGGATTTAAATTTGTTAAACAAGCACGAACAAACATTTATTAGTTCTTTCTTTATTCTTTTTCTTTTAAGTACAAAAGGTAGTTCAAAAATAAAAGAATAAAATCCTAAAGCTCTAAGTCTCCCATGGGCGCTCTTGGTGCCGAGGTAGGCGTTGATGTTCCGCCTCCTCGGAGCTTGGTCAACTCTAGTACCTTTTTCCGCTTGCATAGCACCGAGCTCAATGTATCCCTTCTTCTTAAGTGAATCCAGATCTCTTCAAGTCTTCAAAATCAAGAGGCATGTCGGGATGGAGAACAAGATAGGTACGCCACCTATAGCAACAGTTCCATAATTACCGGTAACACAGTATAAATGGCATCATGAGGTTTTGAGCTCGAGCTCGCACCCATTTGAGGTAAGGTTCCCAAGGAATGGAGTTTTGTGCCCCAAAGTCTTGGTATCGCCTTCTTACCATGCCCCAAGCGTGTATGAACCTTTGTCGGTAATTCTGGAGATTGTGGTTGTAATCGAACACAATATCTTGGAGAAGCATATCATGTGGACCATCTCTTCGAGCATAACCAAACTGACGTAGAGCTAGAGAAGGGTTGTAAGTGATACCTCCCCTTATACCAAGTAGCGGTACATTAGGGAATTCTCCACAACGCTCAATGAATGTGAAGTCCTTTTGAGAGAAAAGACACCAACGAATATCTAAATGAGAGAGTGACATTAGTCTTTGAGACCACTACAATCTTTGCTCGTTCTTCAAAACTGATGGAGGAAGGTGCGAAATAAACCACATGGAAAGTAACGGTATACAACACATGAGAGTTCCTTGTCTCTTAGTAGTACGAGTGTGGAGAGAATGCCGGATATCTCCAAGTAAGGTAGGCACAGGATTGCGAGTGAGGAATATCTTGATGGCGTTCACGTCTATGAACCGATCTGAGTTAGGAAATAGAACCAAACCATAGATTAGCAAGGCCAAGATGTCTTCGAATGCATGGAAACTCATATCTTTGAGGAATTCTCGGGCTTTCTTTATCAGAAATTTGGCAAGTAAACCCTTAACTCCACTTCTGGTTTCCCAATTAGCTTCAATGTCTGAGCGCTTTAGATGTAATGTCGATGCATGTTCGCATCTAGGAACCTTTTCTAAACCGTGAATGGCATTTGGTCAAGAATAGGTATCCCAAGTAGCTTAGAGAACTCTTCCAAGGTAGGAACTAATCGATAACTGGGAATGTAAAGCAATGGTGTTTCGGATCAAGAACCGAATAGACGTGCATCATATCTTCTTCAAAACCGAGATAACCAAGTCAAGTAGATAACCATGTCTTTTGATGAACTGAGCATGATCAGAATTTTGAAACCAATTTTGAGTTGAGAAGGTATACCCATGAAGTTTATTCGATAGTCTTTCTAGAAGCCATAATCCCTACAAAATGAAAGCAAAGATAAATCCCTAGGTCCTTGAAATAGTTAGAAATGATATGCAATACAATGATGTCATGATGTCATGTCTAGCACACATAAATAATTCATACAATGAGCCTAGGTTTAAGGCTTGTATGAGGTATAGGTGATTACCCTACCAAAAGTTTGAGTTGGTTCATCCGTCCTATAATAGTAACGGGTTATAGGAATCTCATATCATTGATCTTTCTCGTAGGCGCTTATTTCAATACGACTACCAAGTGGTCGATCAAAATATCCCAAAAGTCTCGATCTTAATGAGCGTAGCATCGAGTAACCAACCTCGTCCACCAAAGTCGGCCATCTCACTACCTTCTAATGGCCAAGATGGGTCAATTAAGGTTCTAAAAGTTGAGTTAGTGCCTGATGACACCGCAAGCCAAATACAATCCTCAACTTGAAATGAAGAGTATCAGACATCCAAAGTGTCACACTAACGAGCCATCATGTTGACTGCTTTGTGATACGCCTAACGGCAAGCGATCTATTGCTACTTACCTAAAGGAAACCTGGATCCTGGTGTAGGATCCCCCACAAATATAATGCCCAAGCAACCCTTAAAGATAAAGCAAGCAAGTCAAACAGAAAGGAGTAAAAGTGGGTCTATGATCTGTTTATCAGAAGGCCGAAAGCAATGGCCGACACTGAGCTTAAAGATAAGGCATTCTCTTTAGGTGTCTCCGCAGTCGCCAGCTCAGAATACGGTGAACTGACTTTGAGATTTTTGTATCGCAAATGTGCAGATAGCAAGACTTGCCACCGACTTTTCTTTTATCCAATTAACGGAAAGTGAAAAGAACAGGAAAATAACTTCGTTAGATTCTGAGTAAGGGAGAAGGTTATGAAAAGGGAAGGTATTAGCACCCCTTTTCATCCGTAGTTATCTACGGGCTCTTAGATCACTTTAAAATTGTGCTTTCTGTGTGTTTGACAAAAATGTTTTGAAAAGGCATTTCGCTTTGAATTTGTAATGATTTATGTAGGAATGTATACAAAGTGTTCGGAAATGTTTCGCTTTTAAAAGAGTTTGAACTTTGACAAAAGTGTGGTGTGAAAAGTATTTTGTTTGAGCAAGCAACTAAAAGTCTTATTACCTACTAAGAATGGCAGTTTCATGTTATTTTATCGCCCTTTAGAACAAGGTTATCCGTACCATTGGTTGGTAGGTAACCCTATTCGTTTGGATGTAGAAGGGACATTCGAAGGGACATCAGATGGTCATAGAAGACAACTTGTAGGAAGTATCCTAGCACATTCGAGGGGACGATCATCATTTTTCGTAGGCGGCAATCGAGGGTCAAGATCATGTATTCGTAGGCGACATCGTGGGTCTATGATCTTTATATCGAAGGGACTATGATGATATGTTTCATAGGCAACGGTGCTAAGATACCTCTACGTTCGAGGGACTTGACCATTTGTATTCGTAAAGCCAACGAGAGAGAATTACCTTAAGGGGTGCACGTGTGAAAAGATTGTGTCAATTCAGATATGTTATCTTGAAATTATGAGTGATCTATGTCCAATTTTATCTTGCCATACTGTCATACCCCAAAATTTGCCCTCCATCCACTCAAGAGATTTCATACATCTATACTCAAGGATTCCTCAAGAGTTGATCAGACAAACTCTCTCCTAGACAATCAACCCAAACTAGGGTTTGGTATCTCGCTCAAGATGGACTTCCAACATCTCCAATGATCTTCATGCCTCTCATATGCTTCAAATATTCTCCATGTCAAGTTTCAAGCTTCATGATCAAGTTTCTACAATTACTCGTATGGTCAAGATCAATCAGATTGACAAAAGTCAACTATGGTCAACATAAAGTCAAACTTCATAATCTTGGGTCAACATCCTCATTTGGAAGTTACATTCATCATTTGATCAAGGTTTGATCATGATTAATCAAGAAAACTCAAGATTTGCTCAAAAGTCAAACTTCCTAAATTAGGGTTTATAGGTGAAAAGTCAACTGAACTTTGACTGATCATAACTTTCTCATACTTTCTTAGAAATTTTTCCACCACCTCTTGTTTTGAAGGAAATTCAATTCTCTACAACTTCATGTCTCGCAAGAATGTCCAAAAAATGCTTCATTTGAGAGGTATAGCTCAAAACATTACAGGTCATTTTCAAAGTCAACAAAAAGTCAACTTTTTGTTTTGAAGATATATTGAGCATGGAAACTAAAATTGAGATGAGACCAAAAAGGTTGGTTAGAGGACTCTTAGAGCTTTCCAAAAAGTCTAAGAACACTCAAAAATGTGGAAAATTGAGCAAGATACACCATTCAAAAGTTGGGCAATTTTGAAGGAATGCACAAAGAGAGATACTTCTAAAAATCAAATTTTTTGCAAATGGGCTTGCTTTTTCTTCATCCAAACTTATTCCTCATACAATTAGGAATATCCAAGCCCAATGCCATGAATTTTTATTTTATTTTTCTATTTAATTTGGAATTTATTCATTTAATTTGGAATTTTTATTTCAAAATTAATTGCAAGATTGATTTTTATTCTTTCCTTGAGACCCAAGCAACTCACAAAGGCCAGCAAATTTCGAAATTTGATCAATATGGCAAGATTGGATTGGAAATTAATCAAGTTTTGAAAATTTGATTTTGTACAAAAATCAAATTTGATTTGCTTTGAATGTTGATTGATTCTTGCCAAAACCATCCAAAGATAAATATATGATGCATACCTATCAAGAGAGAATGTAAAATTGCCCTAGAAACCCTATTCCAAAGCTCAAAAACCGTGACCTTCAAGCAAGTGGCAGCCCTAGTTCCAATGATTTCAACCAATTTTGAGGTGTCCAACACATTCTTGACATCTCCGTAATCGATTCGACCTTCACTTTGCCAAAACCATCAAGAATCGTGAAAACCGAAATTGGTTTGTTCTTGAAATTTCAAAATCGTATTCTTTCATTCATGCATTATTAATGTGATTTGTGTTTGTTTTGTGATCTGATGTGTTTGCAAGCTCGGTGCTTTAATCGAATTTCCATGGCCGGAACACGACATTGTTAGGGTTTCGTGCGCTTAGGTTTCACAAAATAGAAAAATTGGACCTCAAGACCAAGCACTATTGCATTCGAATGATGTTTCCAATCGAACCATGGTCTTAGATGTTATTTATATTATGTATGCTGTGTTTTTGATTTTGTATTCAGAAGGCCGAGCAATGGCCGACCGAGCCAAATATTCAAAACGAGGAAGACGATGGATGGCGCCAAGACGAGGCAACAGAGGCGACGCTGTTATAACCCACTCACTCCGGATAAACAAAGGAAACACATATGGCGTAGTGGTAAAGGCGTGTACTGTTGGTAGATGCTCTCACATGTCTCCAATTCGATCCCTGGCCATGACATTTCTTTTTTACAAGTTTGCAAATCTCATATTTTTCATATTTTTCATTATTTAATATTTTGCATTGTTTTAATTAATTTCATATTTTTATTTATGCATTAAAAAAATTGTCAAAAATTATTTTCTTTTTGCATTTGTTTTCTGAAAATCTTTATTTAATTTATAAAATTAAAAAATATAATTTTGCATGCATATTTATTTTTATTCATATTTTTGCATTTAAATCACATTTAATTAGTTTTTAATTATTAAATTGCATCCAAAAAATCCCAAAAATTTATTTTAGTATATTTATATTATTTCCAGCATGTAATAATTTTCTCATATAAAAATTTGCATTTTTCTAACATTTTTTCTCTTGTTCGATTCATCTCGCATTTTCTCGATTTCTCGTTTTTTTGTGTGTTGATCCGATTCGATTTTCTTGCTTTATCATTTTATTTTTTTTCAATAATGTAACTGTATATGGGATGTAATAGTTTAAAATTAGGTCTTTATTTTCTGCATTTTAAATTATGTATCTTCCCCAAAGCCATGTAATAGCATAGGACATTTACCTTCCGCATTTTACATTCCGCATTTTAATTTCCGCACCCTATAAATTGCTAGTAACTAGGCGTATGGCAAGATAATAACGGATATAGCCCACTAATTTGCAAGATAAAATACTTGAAATCAACACACTTCTTTCACACATGCACCCCTTAGGTAATTCTCTCGCTGCCTTATTTAATTCAAAATGGTCATGTCCTCGAATGTAGAGGTATTCTAGCACCGCTGCCTTCAAAACAAATCATCATAGTCCCTTCGATACAAAGATCAAAGACCCACGATGTCGCCACGAATACATGATCTTGACCTCGATTGTTGCCTACGAAAATGATGATAGTCCCTTCGAATGTGCTAGGATACTTCCTACAAGTTGCCTTCTATGACCATCCAATGTCCCTTCAATGTCCCGCTTACATCCAACGAATGGAGCTACCTACTAACTAATGGTACGGCTAGCGCTATTCTAAAGGAACGAGAAGCACGAAACGACCAATTCGAGTGGGTAATAAGTCTTTCAGTTGCTTGCTCTAAACCAAATGCTTTTCACACCACACACTTTTTCAAAGTTCAAACTTTTCAAAACGAAACATTTCCAACACTTTGTATACACTCCTACATGAGTCATTACAAAGTCAAAGCGAAATGCCTTTTTCAAAACATTTTTGTCAAACACACGAAAGCAATTTTAAAAGGTGATCTAGAGCAACTAAGAGCCCGTAGATAACTACGGATGGAAAGGGTGCTAATACCTTCCTTTTCATAACCATTCTCCCGAACTCGTAATCTAAACGAAGGTCTTTTCTCGACTTTTACCTTCCCTTAATTGATAAAAATAAAAGTCGGTGGCGACTCTTGCTATCTCA
The DNA here is from genome assembly GCA_021764765.1 of Vicia sativa. NCBI lineage: Eukaryota > Viridiplantae > Streptophyta > Magnoliopsida > Fabales > Fabaceae > Vicia > Vicia sativa. The sequence goes on along the minus strand of CM038792.1, from coordinate 323,538,203 downwards.
CATTGCTATAAAAATCTACAAAGTCGGCTTCACCGTGTTACACATACATGCCTAATTACTAGCAGCTTATAGGTGCAAAGTAAATGGAAATGTAAAGTGCGGAAAGATAAAGTCCACGCTATTACATGGCTTTGGGGCGCTACATAATAGGAGGAAAGTAAAAGTCCTAATTAAACTATTACATCCCATAGGCGCTACATAATATTGAAAGAAAAGCAAGAAAATCGTCCAAACGTTACAACCGCAAACGGATACATAATCTAAAACGAGAGAAATTGCATAAGAGGAAAATGTTAGTAAAAACATAATTTTTGAATGAGGAAAAATGTTTTAAGGTAGTAATGACAATAAGATGATAAGATAATTTTTTGGTAATTTTCTGGATCGTTTTCGATATTTAAAAGCAATTAAAAGTCAAATTAATGATTAATTAACAATTAAATAAAATATGCATGCAAAAAATATTAATTTTAATGTTAAAAATTAAATAAGTATTTTTCTGATAATAATGCAAAAAAGAAATATTTTTGGTGATTTTTAGATGCATGACAAAATTATTTGAAGATAAATTAAATTGTATGAAAAATATTAAGAAAAATAGAAAAGCAAAGTTAGTTTTGCAAACTTGTAAAAAAGAAGTGGTCCTGCCCGGGTTCGAACTCACGCCATCTGCAGATATCAAGCAACACGTTGCCATCTGAGCCAAGTGGCTCTTGTGTTTAAGATCTGGAAAGAATGCATTATGTTTAACACGTGTCATAGATTGGGATTTCAACGCGCAGTCAAAGAGTGGGACCCAGGTTGAATGGAGGAACGAATCAGATCGCACGCTTTCGCCACCATGCCTCGCTGGATTCCAAATCGGTCAACGACGCCGGAGCCCTAGCTCCGGTAGTCTTCTCCGACCAAACAAAATTCAAACCTGCAAAAATAAGCAATATAAAAAGGAAAGGAGCACCCTACCCCCCTAAATCGAGGGCTGCGAACACGATGGTGGTGTTCGTTTGCTCTGAAAACACCTGTATCCACTAGTTCGATTCAAACAGTTCCAAATGCCCTAGCCATGGTGATTCGAGTTCTATGCGTGAAGGCTTACATGTAATGCATCATTCATGATCTAAAGAGTGTCTTGAGTTCAACTATGCCAGCAAAAACAGTTAGTAACGCATGAATAATGAAAATAAAAATTCAAGAAAATACCAAATCGGAGCAAGGTGTATGGCACGATCTGGGCAGTCTGGGCTTCGAGTAAGGATTGGGAATGCTTGCTGGGATCCTCAGAACACGATGGAAGGCCTAGAACACCTTGAAACTGGCGGAACTTGAAAATCGAAATTGCCAACTTTATGAAATATTTTTGAAAATAAGGATTGCTTCTATGGGCTAGGTTTCGCCCTTGGTCTTGTGCAATGTCGAGTATTTATAGAGTAATAATTTGAAGCAAAAAGAATGAAAAAGATCTCTCTTTAATGCAAAAATTTCTTTCAAATCAAATCAAATCTTTGAAAATTTGATTTTCCTTCCATGTGAGAGCTAGCACGAAATTGGCAAGTTATGTGGGCTATCTTGGACCTCAAGTTTGATAAAAATCCAACCCATTTGAAAATATACCTTGTTTTCATATTTTATATAATTTAAATTTGAATTAAATGCTTTTAAATTCAAACATAAATTAGAAAAATAAAAGGTGGTCGTGGCAAGGCATCAATAGATCACAAATAATATTATGATCAAGTTTGGATCAAAAAATTATAGGCCCATTTGGGAAAAATGGATTTTGACAAGTATCTCTCTTTGTGCAATTGTCCAAAAATGCCCAACTTGTACAAGGTGTATTTTGCTCAATTTTCCACATTTTTGAGTGTTCTTGGACTTTTTAGAAAGATCTAGGTGTCCTCTAAACAACCTCTTTGGTTTCATCTCAATTAGAGTTTCCATGCTCAATAAAACCTCAATACAAAAAGTTGACTTTTTGTTAACTTTGAAAAGGACCTGTAATGTTTTGATCCATATCTTCAAAATGAAGCATTTTTTGACCATGCTTGTGAGACATGAAGTTGTAGAGAATTGAATTTCCTTCAAAATGAGAGGTGGTGGTAAAATTTCTGAGAAATTATGAAGAAGTTATGCTCACTCAAAGTTTAGTCGACTTTTCTCTTGGAAACCCTAATTTGGAAAGTTTGACTTTTGAGCAAATCTTGAGTTTTCTTGATGAATCATGATCAAACCTTGATCAAATTATGTATGTGACTTCAAAATGAGGATGTTGACCAAAAATCATGAAGTTTGACTATATGTTTGACTGATTTTCAACCATCTGAGCAATTGTCTAAGGAAAGTTGACTTGTAAGGCTTGAAGCTTGACATGGAGAATCTTTGAAGCATATGAGGAGGCATGATGACCATTGGAGATGTTGGAAGTCCATCTTGATCTGAGAATTTCCAAACCCCTAGTTTGGGTTGATTGTCTAGAGAGGGTTTGTCTGATCAACCCTTGAGGAATGGATGTATGAAATGTTTTGAGAAGTAGGAGGGCAAATTTTGGGGTATGACACTATCCTATATGTCACTGGCCTGGGTAGTGGGCCTTTTACCTCTTGTAACTCCCACCCACCAAAGAAACAACAGCACAACAATAGATAGAATAATATAGCCAGATGCATGCAAACATGTACAAGTATTAATATACAAATAATGAAAAACAAGCTATAAAGCAATAAACAAAACAAATAAACACCCAAGAGAAAAGAAAACAAAAGCTAGGGTCGACGTCTGAATGGACCAGCAATAGGTCAACTGTCCCCAGTGAAGTCGCCAGCTGAAACACCCGACCAAAAATCAAAGGATATAATTATATATCAATGAAGTCACCATCAAACATTTTTTATCCCTCCAAGAGGGAAAGGTAAACATCGAGTAAACCTGAAACGGAGAAATCACGGTCTTGCAACCGAGAGATCGAGTAAGGAAGTCTGTTATGCAAGGGGAAGGGATTAGCACCCCACGCGCCCATAGTACTCTACGGTATCCGCTTTTACTTTCTATCTCATGGGTGTAAAGGTCATCTATATGTGTATATGGTATAATACATGCAAAAAGAAAAGAAAATAAAGAAATGAAGAATGTAGGAAATATTTACAAAGGTTGCTCGATCTAGCCCCATGACAGATGCCTACGTATTCCCTCGCAATGGGAAAGTCGAGCCGTAGTTCGATCACTTGTTTTGGTTGGTTTGGGTTTTTAAATTAGCGACAAAACAAAGAAACGATGACGAAACACCTTCATGATGACGAAACATCACCATGCATGGATGACTAAACATCGCGAAACGGGATGACGAAAACAACAAGCAGGATAACGAAGCATCGAGGATGAGATGACGAAACATCGTAAGTAACGATGAAACATCCTAAAACTAATTGGTTTGTATCTTTTACTTTGGAAAAAGTTTCAGATTATTAGAGTGTTTTAATGCACTTGACAAAATAAGGTTTTAATTTTAAGGATGCAAAAGGACAAAGGTAAAATGGCTAAGGGAAACTAACCTATTTATAATCATAATATTATCATACAAAATTGATCCTAAGTTATGGATATAAACAAGGGGAAGGATCTACCTAAAGTTATCATGCATGGATAGCAAACCTAAAGTATATTTAGTTCAAACTTGGAGAAGAATGAACTAAAGATCCTATGGGGAACATGATAATATCATAAAAGAGATAAAGAAGCAAACAATCACATTTTGAAAGAATGATAAGACATCTATGGAAAAACATCATGTAAAGGATAATAAAATGCAGGGATGATGAGACATCAGACATGGATGAAATTACATCAATTATGACATACATGGATGGCAAAACATCATGTAAAGGATAATAAAATGCATGGATGACGATACATCAGGCATGGGTGGCAATACATCAATTATAATATACATGGATGGCAAAACATCATGTAAAGGATAATAAAATGCATGGATGACGATACATCAGGCATGGATGGCAATACATCAACTATAACATACATGGATGGCAAAACATCATGTAAAGGATAATAAAATGCATGAATGATGATACATCGTGCATGGATGGCAATACATCAATTATAACATACATGGATGGCAAAACATCATGTAAAGGATAATAAAATGCATGGATGACGATACATCGTATGGATGGAAATACATAAATTATAACATACATGGATGGCAAAACATCATGTAAAGTATAATAAAATGCATGGATGACGATACATCGTGCATGGATGGAAATACATCAATTATAACATACATGGATGGCAAAACATCATGTAAAGGATAATAAAATGCATGGGTGACGATACATCAGGCATGGATGATAAAACATAAATTATGAAATACATGGATGGCAAAACATCATGTAAAGGATAATAAAATGCATGGATGATGATACATCAGGCACGGATGATAAAACATCATGATAGTAGGCATAGATGGAAAAACATCATATAAAAGATAATAAAATGCATTGATGACGATACATCAGGCATGGATGGCAATACATCATGATAGTAGACATAGATGGAAAAACATCATATAAAAATAGATAAAATATGTATGGAGATGATGGTGAAACATCATGTATAAAGAGGCTAATGATGATACCTAACAGAGAAATTCCGTTGCCCCTTCAACACGCACGAGGTAAGAAAACTCTGATGGGAAGCGCCATCGACCATCCAAGTGTCCAAGTTGTATCAATGAACGATCATGAACTCCTTTTCATTGATAAAGATCCCAAGAGGAAGCTATGTGTTCATTGGTGAAGAACCCAAGAGGAGGCCATGTATTCATTGGTGAAGAGCCCAAGAGGAGGCCATGTGTTCATAGGTGAAGAGCCCAAGAGGAGGCTATGTGTTCATTGGTGAAGAAATTCTATACTATTACAAACCATATGGGAATGGGGATACAAGTTTATGACTAGGGATGTATCATATCAAAAGTCCCAATAAAAGTCCAAATAATACAACCCAATCGAAATACATCAAGTCATTAACTAAAAATAAAGATCTTCATCGCATGGTGTGAGAAATCGCCTCAGGTGCACTTCAAGACGTCAGACAAAGCTTCACACATCAGATGAACATCAGATAGAAGTCCCTTGCACACTCAACAGATGGATTAGAAATAACAAGGTAGAGTGATATAACACTAAGCTACAAATGACTATACATTAAGCATAAATGAGATGAAGGAAGATTTATATGATAAAATGACATAAAAGTAAGTAGCTAACATGTTATTATCCTATTTACATCATGCAAACCAAACCACAGAAGTTTCACGAACAAAATTCTACAAGAGTGCGTAAACGCACGACAATTGTGTGTGGTGACGGGAATACAAGTGTGTGACATACATAACATACAAAGTGAGTGTCAAGATGGATTTATTACAGTAGCAACATCACATAAAGGAAATGATAATCAAATCATAAGGAAAATGTCACAAAGATGCAATTACAACACTAGTGAAAAACCTGGTTGAAACTTGACCTAGTTTGTGTTTACACGTCAAAAGAAGCCAAGAAAAGGCATAGATGAAAGGGAATGAACCACGAAAACTTAAAATGCATACAGTATAGTAGCAAACATATCAATACATAAATCAAGGCATACAAACATGCATGAGAAATATTCACGGGCAAATCACTCAAGGAGAACAACATCGATTCATACAAGTACAGGTGAAAGTGTATGTGAATGATAATACATTAAGACATAGATGATGAGACATCATATAACGAAAATGGATGAGCAAAACATAAAATAAGAAATGTATGGATGGTAAAACATCAGATAACAAATGTAGAAGACAATACATCAAGACATAGATGATGAGACATCAGATGTGAAGGATGGAGCATGGTGAGAAATGGTATAAGCGGAAATGGATGATAAAACATCTAACAAGAAATATATGGATGATAAAACATCAAATATGCATGCATGAATAATAAAACATCAAGGCCTGGATGACAATACATCGATATGAAAGATGGATGAGCGAAACATCGATAAGAAATGTATGGATGACAATACATCGGATATAGATGACGAGACATCAGATAAGAAATGTATAGATGACAATACATCAGACATAGATGATGATACATCAGATGAAAATGGATGAGCGAGACATCGAAAAGAAATGTATAGATGACAATACATCAAACATAGATGATGATACATCGATGAAAATGGATGAGCGAAACATCAAATAACAAATGTATGGATGGTGAAACATCGATATAACATGTGTGGATGATAATACATCATGGCATGGATGACAATACATCGATATGAAAGATGGATGAGCGAGACATCGATAAAAAGGTATGGATGACAATACATCGATATAGATGATGAGACATCGATGAAGCATGGTGAAACATGATATAAACAAATGGATGATAATACATCGATGAAAATGGATGAGCGAAACATCAAATAACAAATGCATAGATGGTGAAACATCAAATATAGCATATGTGGATGACAATACATCGATATAGATGATGAGACATCAAATGAAGCATGTATAGATAACAATATATCAAGACATGGATGACAATACATCGATAATGAAAATGGATGAGCGAAACATCGATGAGAAATGTACGATGACAATACATCGATATAGATAATGAGACATCAAATGAAGCATGCAAAGCACATATGCACGGTGCGGGAAATAAGTAAGGAGAGCGGCGATGATACCTAACGGAGAAGGTCCGTTCTTCATTGCGCACAAGACAAGAAAATCTTCATAAAGCATCCTTGAATTCCCTTGATGATGAGTATCCTCGTTGGTCTTATCTTGATCATCCCATAATCAAGCATCCAGGTTGTATCACAATCGATCACAAATCCATGGCAATAACTGTGACACCCCGATTTAATTCGAATATTAAATAATAAGGAATTTGATTATTTATTTAATTAAAGACTTAGGTATTAATATTTTTGGATTTAATCGGATTAATCGAAGAAAGAAGGGTTGGTGGTGTGAAGAGTAAATAGTGGGTGTGAGGAGAAAATCACTCTACTATTACTAATTATTAATTTATGAATTTTATTTGGAATAAATAAAAGGAGTATTAAAAGGATTATAACAAGGAATATAAAAAGGAAAAGAAGGAAAGGAAGGTCTTTTTGGAAAAAGTTATTTCACGTAGAAATTGGAGAAGAGGAGAGAAGAGAGGAAAAAGCCAACGCCGAGGAAATCGAAGATCATCGCGAGGTAAGGGGTGATTTCATTCGATTTTAATGCCTTATGGGTTTTGGGAATCAACCGGGTGATTGGGTACGTTAGGGAATTTGATTTAGGTGAATATAGGTTTGTAGGATTAAACCCTATTTGTGTCGGATTGTAGGTCGGAAACCATTAGTGTGTCAAATAATAAATAGGAATGATGAAATAATGTTGTTTGATGTTATAATGGTGTAAAATGGATGTATTTTAGTGTTCCTCATGTTGCAATTTGTATGGGAATGTTTGAAGTGATTTGGAATGCCTAAATGTACAAAATAGCGTAAAATGATTCTCAGAAGTGGGAACCGTTCCTGGAAGGAACCGGTTCCCAAGGTGAATTTTTAAAATCGGGTATTTTAGACGTGGGAACCGGTTCCCTGGGGTAGGAACCGGGTTCCCATACAAAATTTCAGGGCGTGACTTTTTCAAAAGTGGGAACCGGTTGTGCTGGTAGGAACCGTTCCACTGTAATTTTTCAAAATACTTAAAAGTTCAAAATTCATATTTTCTAAACCAGAACTCCGATTCGGTGCCGCTTTGCATTATTTCTTAAATTAAAAATACTATCTTTTAAAAAGGGAAAAATATTATTTTGTGAAAATTATTTTAAAAAGAGTCGAGCTTCCGATTTTTGGAAAGTTATTAGTTTAAGGATAACGGGAATAGGATATGGATTGTCTGATTTATTGAGTGAGGAATAATACTTACCATGTTGTGTTTTGATAATCATTGTGATGGAATAGAATACATTGGTGATTGGCATTATGTGAATTATGTGATATCATAATCTGTGAATTGATGTTGCATGCTTTTATGATGCATGCATAAGCATTGTTAATTGGTTCATTCCCATTGTGCGGAAGTGAACTTGCAGAGCCAATAGACTTACCAGGATTTGAGGTAGTGAGGCTAGATTCTTGACCCAGTGTTATGGGAGAATCATGGATTTCCGCTGTTTCCAAGTGTGATGGAATGAGGGTGAACTCGGTTCACGTTTGGTACCACATGCATAGAGTCTGCATTACATATGGGATTGTAACATGCTAGGATGGTTTCCAGTGTTGCAATTTCCATTGATTGTTTACTTGCATAATGAATTGTGTACAATGCTCTTATGAATTGAACTATGAATGTGTTTTGATAGTGGACTAACGCATCGAATTATCCTGTTGTATTTAAAACGATAATGCATTTTATATTGGATGAGATCCCACCCTTACTTTAATGATTTCGATTTGAAGTGATTAGTCGCTGGAATCGGTGAGGATAGCTCTAGAGTTGAGTCATTAGTTAATCCGCTGTCGTTGTTGTGCTCGCATGTAACATCGGGAAACGTTTGTTTTGAAATCCTTTAATGGATATCCTTAATGGTTTTGAATTATGTTTTGATTTATTTTCTGGAATAGATATGGATGATGTATCCAGGATTTGTTATGTTTCATTTCCGCTGTTAAACATAACCTTAAGTCTGTTTATTTAATGATTTTCTTCAGTGAAAGCATGACAACTGTTTTTGGTTAATTTTGAATATTTTTTTAACTGTGACGCCTCTTGATTTATGATTAAAAACTCTGATTAATATTTATAAAAACGCGGGTAATTAGAATGGGTGTTACAATAACAACAACGAAATGAGTATTGTGGCAATAATTAAATAATGATCAAAGCATGCGAAGGAATAAAATCCTAAGCTACAAAGAAACGAAATTCTAAACTATTTTGATCCATATGAAAATGGGAAAACAAATTTACAATGCATATAATCGACACTATGATAAAAATGTCTAGATAGACCAATTATACTAATCGAAATAATTAAATAACTAAATAGATTAATTCATTTTATTTAATAAAATTAATCAACAAAATAATTAATTAAACTAAGGGAAATGGGGAAATGGGCCTGAATGTAAGTAATAAGGGGGTGCAAGACAACAATCTGAGCCCAAGCCCAATAGAGGGGGCCGCTGGGTCCTATATGGACAGCTCCAGGAAAGTTCATGGTCGAGGTGCAAATCTGTGCGTTGGATGAGGGTCTGAGTTGATCAGATCATGATGATAATTATTTGATGAAGATTCGAAGGCTGGGAGTATGAAGGTACATGGTAGCCACGGTGGACAATCTGTGTGAAATCAACAAACAACCAACAGGGTGGTGACAAGTGTCACCGCCTGGATTAGTCAACCTAATCCACAAAAATCATCATTATACAAAATTTTAAGACATAATTAAATCATAAACGAAAAATAAACTCTTCTTGTCTCTCTCTGCCCCACGCTCTCTCTCGCCTCTCTCTAAAAAGTTGGTCGGAGAAGACGCTCCTGCTGGCTGGAAATCGCCTTGACGGCGGAGGCCACGGCGGAGGGCGGCGATACAGCTCCGATTCCAGATTTTTTTTCATTTTCTGAACCGTCATGCTCTTCTGATCATGAATCTGTAACTGATGTTGTGTGAACTCGCCAGAAGTTCTTGACTCCGTCGCGCCGGAAATGGCCACCCAGCGGCGGCTTACTCTGATTTCCAATTTTCTTTGATATTCTCGTTCCCCTTTATTTTCTAATTATGATTCTGGTGTTGATTTTTGCAGATGTGGTCCGATTTGGCTTAGATCTTGAAAGGGCTTTCTGGAACCCTACGTGTCTGGATCGCGATTCCGGCGATGATGGTCAAATATGAGCCTTGGAGACGCGACAACAGTGGTTATCTCGGTGAGATCTTTCTGATCTTTTCTTCCTCTCTGAACCTTGTAGCCTTCGAAGCTTCTTTTTCCCTTTTCATCTTTTCTCAAACTGAAGGGTTTGTAGGTTAGGGAGATGATGACATTTTTTTAGGGTTAGGGTTAGTCAGTTGTTGGCTTTCTGATGGTTTTTCTTTCTTGCTTGCGATGCGAAATCTGAAAGGGCTTGATAGCTTGTTGTCATTTTCTGTGCACTGTGACTTTCTGTTGAAAATAAGTTTTCATTTTTGGGTTTTTTATGATGCTGCAGCTAGGGTTTTTCAATCGTGACCAGCCTTGATTTCAGTTTAATGATTTCTTTTCATAGTTCTGAGAATGTATCCATTTTTCTGTCAACAGGCCTATAATTTTGTCTCTGTACTGGGCTCTGACACTTTGATTATTCTCTTATGACTTTTAAAACAAATTCTGCATTTGGGCCTTTTTGAAAATGAATGCGTTTCTAAACTTTTGTTTGTCGGGTCGTATACGTGAACTCGACTTTGTAGGTTTTGTATCGCAATGCGGATAGCAAGAGTCGCCACCGACTTTTCTTTTATCCAACTAAGGGAAGGTAAAAGTACGAAAAAGACCTTTGTTAGATTCTCGAGTAAGGGAGAAGGTTATGAAAAGGGAAGGTATTAGCACCCTTTCCATCCGTAGTTATCTACGGCTCTTAGTTGCTCTTAGATCACTTTAAAAATTGTGCTTTCGGTGTTTGACAAAATGTTTTGAAAAGGCATTTCGCTTTGACTTTGTAATGATTCATGTAGGAATGTATACAAAGTGTTCGAAATGTTTCTTTTGAAAAGAGTTTGAACTTTGACAAAAGTGTGAGGTGTGAAAAGTGTTTGATGGAGCAAGCAACTAAAAGTCTTATTACCTACCTTAATTGGTCGCCGATTTGTTTTACTTTCCTTTAGAATAGCGTTATCCATACCATTAGTTGGTAGGTAACTCCATTCGTTGGATGTAAGTGGGACATTCGAAGGGACATCTGATGGTCATAGAAAGCAACTTGTAGGAAGTATCCTAGCACATTCGAAGGGACATCTGATGGTCATAGAAAGCAACTTGTAGGAAGTATCCTAACACATTCGAAGGGACTATCATCATTTTTTCGTAGGTGACAATCGAGGGTCAAGATCATGTATTCGGAGGCAATATCGTGGGTCTTATGATCTTTGTATCGAAGGGACTATGATGATTTGTTTTGAAGGCAACGGTGCTAGGATACCTTTACGTTCGAGGGACTTGACCATTTGTATTTGTAAAGGCAACGAGAGAGAATGACCCTAAGGGGTGCGTGTGTGAAGGAGTGTGTCAAATTCAGATATGTTATCTTTGAAGTTAGAGTGGGCTATGTTCAATTTTATCTTGCCATACACGCCTAATTACTAGCAGTTTATAGGGTGCGGAAATTAAAATGCGGAAATGTAAAATGCAGAAAGATAAATCCTACGCTATTACATGGCTTTGGGGCAGATACATAATTTAAACTTGCGGAAAATAAAAGCCCTAATTAAATCTATTACATCCCGTGAGCAATTACATTATTGGAAAAAAGAAAACGATAAAAAGAAATCGTCCGGAACGGGATAACTTGTGAAAAGATGAGAAATCGGAAAATACGAGAGAAATCGAATAAGAGAAAAATGTTAGTAACAATGCAAATATTTGAATGAGAAAAATATTTCATGTTGGAAATAACATAAATATGCTAAAATAATTTTTTGGGATTTTTTGGAAAAGATTTAATAATTAAAAACTAATTAAAAGTGATTTAAATGATTAATTAGGAATAAAAATAAATATGCATGCAAAATAATATTTTTTAATTTTATAAATTAAATAAACATTTTATGAAAATAAGTGCAAAAGGAAAAATATTTTTTGGTGTTTTTAAATGCATGAATAAAAATTATGAAAAGAATTAAAAATGCATGAAATATATTAAATAAAAAAGAAAATATGAAGAAATATGAGAAAAATGCAAAGTTTGTAAAAAGAAAGCAAATCTGGTCCTGATGGGGTTCAAACTCATGACATGGGAGAGCATCTTTGCACAGGAAGCGTCTTAACCACTAGGCCACTTGACATCTGGTGTTGGAAAAGACAAAATCAATGGTTTTTGAGTGATGACGCGTCCTGGGTGTGAGTCAAACCGAGTCAGCACGCGTGGGGTCCATTGACTTGTGAACGAACGAATCGGAACGTGTTTTCTTGCACGCCAGCCTTCCTCGGTCAACTGTCACGACGCCGAGCCCTAGCTCCTATTGCCTTCTCCAAGCATCAACCTGAGAGTTCAAGGGCGCGATTCTGGATGGCTAGGCTTCTAGCAAGGATTACTTTGGACTCCTGGGAGTTCAAGGAACAAGATTGGATGGCTTGTTTGCCTTAAAACTTGCTGCAATTTGAAATTCGATTTTTCCAACTTTTGAGAAAAAATTTGTAAAGTGAGGGTTGTATGGGGCTAGGGTTTTGTGTCTTTTGTCAGGCATCTTGCTTGGTATTTATAGAGTGATTTGGGATGGCAAAGAGGAGGAAAAAAGATTTGATCTTGAATGTGCATTTATATTTTTTCAAATAAAATCAAATATTAGAAAAAATTTGATTTTCTCATCATTGTGAAGGCTAGCACGAAATTGGTAAGAATCATGGGCTATCTTGGACCTCAAGCATGATATAAAATCATTCTCCTTGAAAAAATCTTATTTTCATATTTTATATAATTTAATTTTGAATTAAATGGTTTAAAATTCAAAAATAAATTAATAAAATAGAAAATTGTCATGGCCAAGCATTTATGGGTCACAAATAATGTCATGAACAAGTTTGGATCAAAAGATTATAGGCCCATTTGGAAAATTTTGCATTTTGACCAAAATGTCCTTTTGTGCAATTGTCCAAAATTGCCCAACTTCTGAATAGTGTATCTTGCTCAATTTTCCACATTTTTGAGTGTTCTTGGACTTTTTGGAAAGCTCTAAGAGTCCTCTAACCAACCTTTTGGTCTCATCTCAATTGGAGTTTCCATGCTCAATATATCTTCAAAACAAAATGTTGACTTTTTGTTGACTTTGAAAAGGACCTGTAATGTTTTGATCCATACCTTCCAAATGAAGCATTTTTTGAACATTCTTGTGAGATATGAAGTTGTAGAGAATTGAATTTCCTTCAAAATGAGATTTGGTGGGAAAATTTCTGAGAAAGTATGAAGAAGTTATGCTCAGTCAAAGTTCAGTTGACTTTTCCCTGAGAAACCCTAATTTGGAAAGTTTGACTTTTGAGCAAATCTTGAGTTTTCTTGATGAATCATGATCAACCCTTGATCAAATGATGAATGTAACTTCAAAATGAGGATGTTGACCAAAAATCATGAAGTTTGATCGATGTTGACCACGCTGACTTTTTGTCCAATACAATTGATTTTCAACCATCCGAGCAATTGTCGAGCAAACTTGGTCAGGAAGCTTGAAACTTGTCATGGAGAACATTTGAAGCATATGAGGAGGCATGATGAACATTGGAGATGTTGAAATCCATTTTGATCTAAGAATCACCAAACCCTAGTTTGGGTTGATTGTCTAGAGAGGTTTGTTCGATCAACCCTCGAGGAATCCTCGAGTATGGATGTATGGAATGTCTTGAGAAGATGGAGGGCAAATTTGGGGTATGACAATGCCCTGCTCAATCTTCTTGTAATGGAAGGGTTAGATTGGCATGCGTGCCTTCGTGACCTGGAGGTAGAAGATGATTGAACACCGAGTACACCAAAATTTGCACTCACCGGTGATGCGGAACGGGCTTACAGATGCCATTGGAGAAGGTAGAGACTTCACTGGGGAATGAGTCGCACGCTGGACCGAGATTATTGATAGGAGAATTGATGGATGGCTTAAGATGCGATCCGAGAGATCGATGCCGGGAGTGCCGACGCTAGGCTCAGATGTTCTTGATAAAGGAGCATGGAGATGGGCTTAAGATGCCATCCCGAGGAGTCGTATGTTAGACTTCGTGCTCATCTTTGAATGAAGTTATTGGTTTGTATTGGTTTTTAACCAAATATGCAGCATTCTGAAAGTGGAGAAATGTTGACAAGTAGTCGGAGATGGGCTTAAGATGCCATCCAAGGCAACTGAGTCGTATGGCTGACTCTGTAGTTGCTGTTGATAATAAGAATGAGTCAGAATAGCCCTTCGTCCTGACTACTCTGAGGGAGGTAGTAGTTGGCAAAATGTGGATATCTTCCCGGTTGTGCATCGGGTGTTGATCCATTGCCTGTTATCGGAGGATAACTTGTGATCGTTCGGATAGTTTTCCCGTCTGGATTCGGGTCTTAATCCTGGACCAATTGTCGGAGGACAACTAGGGCGGTCTTTCAGATAGTTTTCCCGCCGAGATTCGAGTCTTAATCTCGGACCTGCTTAGTGATTTTCACTGCTTGGAGAAAACAAGAGAAACTTTGATATAATATTTGTTAGTCTTATGTAAAGTACGATGCATGACAATGCGTATGAATGACATATGCACAAATTATGACTTTTATGAGTAATGTATGAATGATAGTTGTTGTGGTATTTCAAAACATATCCATCTTGAAGAAGATGCGGAAGTTCGCTTGGAGATTTCTGACTTCTTGAGGATGGAGATCCTGAGAAGAAAGATAACTTTGATTCCTCCGGTGCACTATCTGACCAAGTTTCAGGCCTAGATATTGTTGAGGATGGTAGAGGTACGCTGTCGAGGATCTTGTGTGTAGACCCTGTTGGGGAGAATCTTGGAGGTACTCTACTGGGGATTCTTGCTGGAGAGTAATGGTAGTTGCCGGGAGACCGGGTTTTAGAAGAGTCTGGAGATTTGGAATCTCTGACTGAGGAATAAGAGGTGTAGGTTTCCTCCGGTGCACTATCTGACCAAGTTTCAAGTCTAGATACTGCTGCTGGAGAAAAGGGGAACGATTGAGAGATATCCAGGGATAAACATCTTAGCCGGGATGAAATGTTATCGTCAAGACAAAGCGTAATCCGTTAAGTTGAGTGGAATCATTGCTCGGGGACCCACGCTGCATCTAATCGGGAAGGTTTGTGATGAGCAACATCTCTGGGGATCAATGCTCGGGAAGTGTTTGGTGACTTCTTCGCCATCTCGATTCCTCGAGTCGTAGTAATTACTGCACGCTCACTTTTCGCATGTTTGTGAATAGATTTTATTGTCGATGCATATAATCATTCAAAGCAAACATTGGACTTTATGCAAACAACAACAACAACAAAAATTGTAAAGAGAAAGAAACTTGTATTTATTTGAAATGTATGATGGCCAAATAGTTTGTACACGAGAAAGGTAAAAGCTATGCGGAAACAATCTCGTTAAGTTCCAACTATGCTAGTACTCATATATTTCAACTATCTCATCTCCTGTCGTCAAGAGAAAGTGAGTGGATCGATCTTCGCCATTTGAATCTTGAATGCCGATAGTAGTCTAGATGGGTGATCCGGACGAGACATAGTCGACGCTTAAATCCCTAACTTTGCCTAGACCGCCTTTCGGTTTTCACCATCGATACCTTTTGCCCAAGCCGCCTTTTCGTGTTTTCGATGGGTGTACATGTTTTGTATATATCCTTAACTTTTGCCCGAACCCTTTGGTTCGCCAGATGCCCTTATTTTTGCCTAGGTCACCGACCCAGCGGGTTTCGCTCATGCGTAGTATTTTTGACTATGTCTCGCGCTCACTGTGGTGTGGGAAGTCTTCACCATCCATGGTGCTAAGTATCATAGTCTACCGAAAATACTATTTTGACTACAAACGGTCCCTCGTAGGTGGGAGTCCATTTGCCCTCGATCACCTTGTGGAAGAATGATGCGCTGACTACTAGATCACCGACTTGGTAGACTCGATGCTTGACCTTCTTAAATGCTCGATCATTCGCTTCGATAGATCCGTCCATGGCGTATGGAGTCGCTTCTCATCAATCAAGTTAACTGGTCAAGGCGAGTCTCGATCCAATCGCTTCGCTTAGCTCAAGGCCCGGAGGACTCGTGAGGGTGTTCGAACTCGATGGGTAGGACTGCCCATACCGTATACAAGAGAGAAGGGGTTGCCTCTGATGTTCGATCAGAAAAGCGATAACCATGAAGAGCAAATGGTAACATCTCATGCCGATCTTTGTAAGTCACCGCATCTTCAGATAATCTTCTTGATGTTCTTGTTGGCGCTTCCACTACTGCTCATCTTAGGCCGATAAGGAGAAGAATTGTGATGCTTGATCTTGAACTGCGTGTAGAGTTCGGTGATCATCTTATTGTTGAGATTAGAGCCGTTATCTGTGATATTCCTTTCGGGAGTGCCATATCGACAGATAAGATTATGTTTGATAAATCGAGCCACAACATTCTTGGTAACAGATGCGAACGAGGTCGCTTCACCCACTTGGTAAAATAATCAATTGCCACAAGGATGAAACGATGTCCGTTGGAAGCGGTGGGCTTGACTTCTCCGATCATGTCAATGCCCCACATTGCAAAAGGCCATGGAGTTAAAACACAGAGGTACCGAGGTACGTGTACTTTGTCCGCATAACCGCATTTGTGACAAGATCGAGCGAGCGATGACAATCAGCTTCCATGGTGGACCAATAGTAACTTGTTCTCAAAATCTTCTTAGCCATTGTATGTCCACTGGAGTGGGTACCAAATGCGCCTTCGTGTAATTCTTCCATGATACGTACTGCTGTTTTCTGGTCCACACAGCAGAGTAAGCACAAGTCGTGGTTGCGCTTGTATAAGATGTCGTTGTTGAGGAAGAATTTGGATGCAAATCTTCTCATGAACTTCTTATCATTGACAGATGCCCCTGCGGGATATTCCTGAGTCTCAAGATACCTTTTCACGTCATAGTACCAAGGTTTCTCTTCCGTATCAAGCTCATAGCAATACGCTGGTTCGTCAAACTTCTCAATGATGATCTGGGGAGCCTCGTTGTCCCATCTAACCTTGAACATAGATAACATAGTAGCTAATGCGTCTGCCAACTGATTCTCTTCTCGTGGAATGTGATTGAAAGTGATTTCTTCGAAGTAGGGGATCAAACTCAGAATATGCTCTCGATACGGAATAAGATTCGGATGCTTTGTATCCCACTCGTCCTTAATCTGACTAATCACTAAAGCTGAGTCTCCATACACTTGCAAGAACTTGATTCTTAAGTCAATAGCAGCTTTGATACCCATGATGCACGCTCAGATTCGCCATGTTGTTAGTGCAATCAAGCAAAGTCCGGTGAATGGAGTATGTCCGTAGGGATGTAATGATGGCGCCAATGCCATTGCTGGCGCTTGAGGCTCCATCAAAGACCATGGTCCATCGGGATCCTTGTTCGTGTCCTTCGTCTGGGCCTAGTTCTTCACAATCAGAATTAGTAAAACATCTTCGTCTGAAATTTAATTGCATAGATCGATAGTCATCTACGGCTTGATGAGCCAAGTGATCGGCTACTACACTTTGATCGCTCGAGAAGTATACGGATGTCGATTCGGTCAAGATCATCCGCCATCTTGCTATTCTTCCGAGAGAGTTGGTTTCTCAAATATGTATTTTATCGGATCCATCTTGGAAATCAACAGTGTGAGTCAACATATACCGCCTTAGTCGGCGAGCAGCCCAAGTTAAAGCGTTGCAAGTTTTCTCGAGCCGTGAGTATCTTGTTTCACGGTAAACTTTTGCTAAGGTAGTATATTGCATGCTCTTTTCGACTGCACTGCCATGTTGCCCCAACACACATCTCATTGAATTCTCTAACACCGCAAGTACATGATAAGAGGTCTTCCTTCGGCAGCGGCATCGATAGGAGGTTTCAAGGTACTCCTTGATTTTGTCAAAAGTGATCCGCAATCATTCCATTCTACCACTTGATCTTTCTTAAGTAACTTTAAGATTGGCTCACAAGTAGCGCTTAGTGTGCAATGAATCGCAATGTAGTTCAATCGCCCAAGAAACCCCGACTTCCTTCTGCGGGAGCCGGCATCTCTTGAATAGCTTTAACCTTGGCGGATCAACTTCAATACCTTTACCACCGACAACAAACCCTAGTAGTTTTCGATCCGCTCCAAAAGTGCACTTGTTAGATTAAGTCTCTACTTCTTCAACCTATCAAACAGTCGCAAATGATCAAGATGTTCTTCTTCACCGGATCGATCTATCATGTCGCCGACGAGACCTCTATCTCGTGATGAATCATGTCATGAAATAATGTTACCATAGCACGATAAGTGGCGCCCGCTTTTCAACAAAGATAACCTTGTAGCAGAAAGTGCCCCATCGGTAACAAAAGTAGTTTCTCCATGTCTTCGGAGCCATTTTGATCCGATTGTAATTGGAGAAACCATCCATGAAGGAGAAAACTTTATGCCGAGCGGTGTTGTCAACCGTAACATCAATACGAGGAAGTGGGAAATCATCTTCTGACTTGCTTTGTTCGATCTCTAATCCACACACATTCGCATTTTACCATCCTTCTTAGGTACGTGCACCACATTTGCAACCCACTATGGATAGGAAGTCTAAGAAACCGACGTTAACTCGTTTATAACTTCGCTTTGATTTTCTCTCGACATCTCAGACGCATGCGATTTAACCTTCTGCTTTACCGAGAAAACCTTCTTTGCTCAGAATCGTGCACCACAATATCAATGTCTAAACCAGCATGTCTCGTATGACCAAGCAAAACCTCAATATAATCTCGTAGCATCCGAATCAATCTTTCTTTAACATTGTTCTCAAGACCCGCTCCTATCTTGATTTCTTTTCTCCTTCGTCAAGACTCAAATTCACAACCTCAACTTGCTCTTCATGTGGTCAGATAACTCGCTTTTCTTGCAGTAGGGCCCCGACAAGTTCTCCGGCACTTCACAATCTTCCTCACTTTCGGCTTGGTAGATCGGATTATCAAGTCATATTTAGCAATGGCATAGTGTTATCAACGAGATTCGAGTGATTGTTGTATCACGGGTGTGTGTAAGAAACACATAGCTTTTTGAAGGGGTGATAAAGTAAAAGAAAGAAAACAACAAATAATGCAAAATCCCAATGATTTTATTGAATGAAAATATGCAAATGATAGATAATAACCCTCACAACGAGCCATAATGCCCCTGCAAGGCACTAGGCTTTAGAGTTTATTGTTCAAAACACAGAAATACGAAAAGAAAACAAAACAAGAGCAATTACTCCTGCTAAAGGAGATTGGTATGACGCCTTCGCCTTCCAATTGTCGAGCCCCTTGTCTGGAGTTGGGAAGATCCACTTGCTGATGTCGAAGTTGTTGTCGCCGCCTTCTATAGCATGGATTCCACTTTTGATGCGCGAAAGGAAGTTGGCCGGCACGTTCACGGCGTATCATCTTCTGACCTCTGGTGGTGAAGCCTAAACTAGTCTTGTCGGATTTGAAAGGAAGATCAGGGAGCTGACCCCAAATAGAACTACCTCCTCCTTCCACAGCGGCTTGAGCATCTTTCAGCGAGGCCATCCTAGGCGGAATTTGCGTAACTTCAGAGATGGAGAGTCAGGCATGACTGGGTATTGTTTCAAAAGCTTGATGTGGAGTCTCAGAATTCACCTTCCATCTCGAGATATCGAATGATTGTAGATGACCATATACTCTTCTTCACCACATACCGTAACAACCTTCCTTTCACCCACTCACTTGATGTGGTGAGGTACAAATACCGCCCATGTATCCAAGGCGCCCAAGTAGGCAAGAGTAAGTCGGACGGATGTCCATGACAAAGAAAGTGGAATCAAAAGTCTGGAACCGACTTTAACAGCGAGTGAGCTCTCCAATCGTCGCTAGAACCATCAAAAGCTCTCACAATTATGTCACCGGGTCTCGTAACCAACCCTTCGACATCGAGTCGATCAAAAGCGCTTCGGAAGGATATTCAAAGCGAACCGTATCCACCGTAACATGAGACAATGTAACGCCCTTGCATTCGATGTAGATGTGCAAGGCTTTGTTGTGTTTCTCCTCCGCAGAGTCAAATCAACATCGAGAAGCCTAGGCCGTTGTTGGCAAGCTAGCAATACAAACTTCAAACTGGTCAGTGGTAGTGTCTTGCGGTACGTGAGCATTCTTCAGAAACTTCACCAAGGCATTAGCATAAGCCTCGGAGCACAAGAGCAGAGCAAGCATGGATATCTTGGACGGAGTCTGTCCCAATTGTTCCACAACATTGTATTCACTTTTCTTGATAATCTTCAGAATTTCCTCCATTTCTTGTTTGGAGGTGTCCTCAGTAACTTCCTTTGGTACTTCTGGCTGAGCAGGATGAGTCACTGGTTCTTGGGGAATAGATTGAATAGCTGGCATGCGAGCTGGAGTCGCAGTGTCCTTTGGAGGAGAGATTTCTGGAGAGAAAACCCTTCCGGCTCTGGTCACCTTACTTGATCCGGTGATGTTGTCAATGTCAGGAATGGTAGCTTCAATTGTAAGATCTTCAATGGTCAGAGGGTCTTGCTTGACGCCATGATAGTAAACATCAGCTCCATAATTCCAAGGGATAGCCTTGTTAGAGGAATATGGAACTGGTCTTGGAGAAGTAATGATGAGGGTGCCACTGGGCGTAATCGAGAGGAAATCCTTATTGTGTTAACATCAAGATAGTCTTCGGGAAATCGTCACCCCATCCGGTCGCCTTAACGCCTTCAATAGGAATTTTGTAGCCGAACAGGTACTTCACCATGTAATCGTATTTTCCACTTGGTGCCCCAAGGTATCCCACACGATGCGGCTTCATTCGCATTGTCAATCTTCAACTTAGACATATCTTCACACAACTTCAAGCAGTGGTTTCGTAAATAGTATCTCACGGTTATCCATCATGCATCGAACACGCTTTCTCAACCAAGCACAACCATCGTGTGGATGGGCACCAACGACAATTCTCGGGCATCCTGGGTTGACACCGGTTTTCAGCAAATTCTTCTTAACGGTCATCAGAGGAATGGTCAAGTCATCTATGTTGAAAACATAAGTATCTTCACCAACATCATTGGAACTCTTGTCATGATTAGGCATAGGCGTGTTAATCACATTCGGGGTCTCAACAGGAGGGTCAAATTCAATCTGCTTAGCTTCAATCATATTTTGAATCTTGTTCTTCAGAGCCCAACAGTCATCAGTAATGTGTCCAGGGCTATTGGAATGGTAAGCACACTTAGCATTAGGATTGTATCTCGGAGAGGAAGTATTGACATTCTGAGGAGGATCTCTCAAGGTCACCGCTTTCAACATGTGTTGCAAGGCTTGTGACAATGGCATGTTGATCTTTGTAACCGCCTCGTGGCGCTGCTCTAACCACGCCGTTGTCTCACCGAGGTCAGGCCGATGTAGGATCGAGATCACAACCGCCTCTACGATTGAGCGGTCGGTCTTGGCTCGACTTTTCTGACCATACACAACATTAGTTTTCTTACCGCCAAAAGTTCTCTTCAAAGATTTGATGATGATTCTACATGAATCTTCCCACTCTTGATACCAATTCAATATCATTAATATCCGGTGAATCCGCCGAGGAGTTTCCAATCGATGATTGAAGAACGGGCCTCGTTAGTGTTCCATAAACATATCAACCAACTCCTTATGGACAAGGGTGGTTGAACTCACCGCTAGATATCTCCATTTCTGAGCATACTCCTTGAACTTCTCATCACGACCCATAGACATGCTTTGTAGTTGCATGCGAGTGGGTGTCAATTCAGCATTGTACTCATATGGTCTGTAGAAAGCATCTGCCAAATCACTCCATGTACGGATACGGTCATTCTCTAGTTGATAATACCACTCCAATCGAGTTCCGACAAACTCTTGAAAATAGTGCATCCACAACTCTCTCATCGCGGGGGTTGATTTTTTGAACATAGGACTTCAAATGCAGCTTAGGGCAAGACATGCCGTCATACTTAGCAAAAGTTGGAACTTTGAACTTGGGAGGAATCACAACACCAGGGACAAGACTCATATCATCAAAATTCAGCCCGGACATCTTCGTGTTTTCCAAAGATTCAGACGGTCTTCAAGTTGTTTGTACTTGTCATCTTCATCGAGTATTGCCCATTATCATAGTCTTTCTCGTGCTCATGCTGCCGCCATCACCCATGTTACTTTGCTCATCCTCCTTCTTGACACTTTCTTCAGAGAGCTCAATTCGACTAACCACTCTAGGACCACCTTTGTAGCGTCTGCCCATGTTGAGAAGACTAACAACCTTCTTCTTCCTGTTGATGAGCTTCTTCAAATCTTCTTGGCCTTGGACCAAGCTGGTAAACATTTGCTGAAACTGAGCATTCTGAGCTTGAAGATCTTTGACAGACTATTCAAGAGCCATTTCTCCTAAAATAAATAGCGAGCAAATGAGAAAACCAATCCTGTGATGCAATGTTATGCTATGATATGCAATGTTTATGCGGATGCAATGCAATGTTTTCAAGGACCTTATAGATTTAAATTTGTTAGACAAGCAATGAACAAACATTTATTAGTACTCTTTTTATTCTTTTTTTTTTAAGTACAAAAGATAGTTCAAACAAATAAAAGAAAACATATAAATCCTAAAGCTCTAAGTCTCCCATGGGCGCTTCCTCTTGGTGCCGAGATAGGTGTTGATGCTTCGCTCCTCGTGAAGTAGCTTGGTCAACTCTAGTACCTTCTTCTCGCTTGCATAACATTGAGCTTCAAAGGTATCCCTCTCTTCTTTAAGCTGAATCCAAGATCTCTTCAAGTCTTCAAAATCAGTAGGCATGTCAGGATGGAGAAAGATAGGATCGCCTCCTATAGCAACAGTTCCATAATTACCGTAAAACAGTGTGAATGGCATCATGAGGTTTTGAGCTCGAGCTCGCACCCATTTGAGGTAAGGTTCCCAAGGAATGGAGTTCGGTGCCCCAAAGTCTTGGTATCGCCTTCTTTACCATGCCCCAAGCGTATGAACCTTCGCTTGCACTCGAGATCGTGGTAGTCGAACACAATATCTTGGAGAAGCATATCATGTGGGCCATCCCTTCGAGCAAAACCAAACTGACGTAGAGCTAGAGAAGGATTATAAGTGATACCTCCCCTTATACCAAGTAGTGGTACATTAGGGAATTCTCCACAACGCTCGATGAATGTGAAGTCCTTTTGAGAGAAAAGGTTCCAACGGATATCTGAATGAGAGAGTGACATTAGTCTTTGAGACCACTTCAATCTTTGCTCGTTCTTCAAAACTGATGGAGGAAGGTGCGAAATAAACCACCTGGAAAGTAACGGTATACAACACATGAGAGTTCCTTGTCTTTTAGTAGTACGAGTGTGGAGAGAATGTAGGACATCCCCAAGTAAAGTAGGCACGGGATTACGGGTAAGAAACAACTTGATGGCGTTGACATCTATGAATTGATCCGAATTAGGAAACAACACCAAACCATAAATCAGCAAGGCCACAATATCTTCAAATGCATGGAAACTCATAACTTTGAGGAATTCTCGGGCTTTCTTAATCAGGAACTTAGCAAGTAAACCCTTAACTCCGCTTCTGGTTTCCCAATTGGCTTCAATGTCTGAGCGCTTAAGATGTAAGGCTGATGCAATGTCTTCGTACCTAAGAACCTGTCATACCCCAAAATTTGCCCTCCATCTATTCAAGAGATTTCATACACCCCTACTCAAGGATTCCTCAAGAGTTGATCAGACAAACTCTCTCCTAGACAATCAACCCAAACTAGGGTTTGGTATCTCTCAAGTCAAGATGGATTTCCAACATCTCCAATGGCCTTCATGCCTCCTCATATGCTTCAAAGATTCTCCATGTCAAGTTTCAAGCCTCACAAGTCAAGTTTCCTCGCATATTGCTCGATGGTTGAAAATCGCAGTATTAGACAAAAAGTCAACTGTGGTCAACACACAGTCAAAACTTCTGATTTTTGGTCAACATCCTCATTTTGAAGTAACATTCATCATTTTATCAAGGTTTGATCATGATTCATCAAGAAAACTCAAGATTTGCCCAAAAGTCAAACTTTCTAAATTAGGGTTTCTAGGTGAAAAGTCAACTGAACTTTGACTGGTCATAACTTTCTCATACTTTCTCAGAAATTTTTCCACCACCTCTTGTTTTGAAGGAAATTCAATTCTCTACAACTTCATGTCTCACAAGAATGTCCAAAAAATGCCTCATTTGAGAGGTATAGCTCAAAACATTACAGGTCATTTTCAAAGTCAACAAAAGTCAACTTTTGTTTTGAAGATATATTGAGCATGGTAACTCCAATTGAGATGAGACCAAAGACATTGTTTAGAGGACTCTTAGAGCTTTCCAAAAGTCCAAGAACACTCAAAATGTGGAAAATTGAGCAAGTTACACCATTCACAAGTTGGGCAATTTTGGAAGAATGCACAAAGAGAGATGCTTCAAAAAATCAAATCTTTTGCAAATGGGCCTACTTTTTCTTCATCCTAACTTGTTCCTCAAGCAATTAGGAGTGTCCAAGCCCAAAGCCACGAATTTTTGATTTATTTTTCTATTTAATTTGTAATTTATTCATTTAAATGCAAATTAAATCTTAAAATAAATTATAAAATTGAAATTAATGGCAAAGATTGATTTTATTCTTTCCTTAAGGTCCAATTAACTCACAAATGCCAAATTCGAAATTGGAGCAAGAAAGGCAAGATTGGATTGAAATTGATCAAGCTTTGAAGATTTGATTTTCATGGAAATATCAAATTTGATTTCATTGAATATTGATTGATTCTTTCCAAATCAATCCCAAATCCATCCAAGATAAATACATGATGCATACCTATCAAGAAAGGACGAAAAATTGGCTAAACCCTAATCCAAACTCAAAGAAATCGTGTTCAAGCAATTGGCAATCCTTGTTCAATTAGTTTCAATCGGTTTTGAGGTGTCAAACACGCTCCTTGATACCCCAGAGTGATTCCAGACATTTACATTGCCAAAATACATCCAGAATCAAGAAATACGATTTTGGTTTGTTCTTATATTTTCCAAAATCGAACTCGCTTATCATGCATTTTTAACATGTTTTGACGTTGATTTGTGTTTAGTTTGAAGTTTGCAAGTCGTCGGGCAATCGAATTGCATTTTTATGGCTTGAATCGAAATCGCCATGTTTAGGGTTTCCGTTCGAATTGGGGTTTCCTTAAACGGATTAAATTGGACAATAAGACCTATACTATTGAGTTCGATGATGAGAGGAATCGAACCATGGTCTTAGATATAATTTATATTATGTGTGTTGCATTTTTGATGTTCACAGGTCATAGCCGCTCGAGGCCGACGCAAAATGCCTGTAATTCAAACAAGAACGATGATGTTCTTGGCACGAAACGAGACCATATAAGGCGATTCCACTCACCCAATTTCCAAAAAGAGTGGCCTTGGTCATTGGTTGGTTTTCAGAGTTTGAGGCCAATGAATGACTGATCCCGCCATGACATTCTTTTACAAGTTTGCAAAACTTATATTTTCTAACATATTTTCATATTTTTATTTTCATTCATTTTAATTATTTTCATAATTTTTATTCTCGCATTAAAAATTACAAAACATTTTTTCTTTTTACATTATTTTATAAAACCTTTATTTAATTTAATAAATTAAAAATATAATTTTTGCATGCATATTTATTTTATTTTTATTTTGCATTTAAATCATTATAAATTGCATTTTAATTATTAAATCTTTTCCAAAAATCCCAAAAATTATTTTAATTTATTTATCTTATTTCCAGATATATTAATTTTCTCATATTAAAATTTGCATTTTTCTAACATTTTTCCTCTTATTCAATTCATCTCGTATTTTCCGATTTTCTTATTTTCACAGTGCTCGATTCTTTTTCTTTTATTATTCTATTTTTCCAATAATGTAATTGCTCATGGGATGTAATAGTTTAAATTAGGTTTTATTTTCCGCAAGTTTAAATTATGTATCGCCAAAGCCATGTAATAGCGAGACATTTACCTTCCGCACTTTACATTCCGTGATTTTACTTTCCGCACCCTTATCAATTGCTAGTAATTAGGCGTATGGCAAGATAATAATTGACATAGCTCACACTAATCTTCAAGATAAAATATCTCGAATTTGACACACTTTTTCACACACGCACCTTAGGTAATTCTCTCGATGCCTTTCGATTTCAAATGGTCATGTCCTCGAACGTAGAGGTATTCTAGCACCATCGCCTTCCAAACAAATCATCATAGTCCCTTCGATACAAAGATCATAAGACCCACGATGTCGCCCCGAATACATGATCTTGACCTCGATTGTCGCCACGAAAAATGATGATAGTCCCTTCGAATGTGCTAGGATACTTCCTACAAGTTGCCTTCTATGACCATCCGATGTCCCTTCGAATGTCCCGCTTACATCCAACGAATGGAGCTACCTACTAACTAATGGTATGGCTAGCGCTATTCTAAAGGAATGTAGAAGTACAACAAAACGACCAATTCTGAGTGGGTAAATAAGTCTCTTAGTTGCTTGCTCTATCAAATGCTTTTCACACCACACACTTTTTTCAAAGTTCAAATTCTTTTCAAAACAAAACATTTCAACACTTTGTATACACTCCTACATGAGTCATTACAAAGTCAAAGCGAAATGCCTTTTCAAAACATTTTGTCAAACACACGTAAAGCAATTTTAAAAGTGATCTAAGAGCAACTAAGAGCCCAGAGATAACTACGGATGAAAAGGGTGCTAATACCTTCCTTTTCATAACCATTCTCCGAACTCGTAATCTAACGAAGGTCTTTTCTCTACTTTTACCTTCCCTTAATTGATAAAATAAAAGTCGGTGGCGACTCTTGCTATCCGCACATTTGATACAAAATCCTACAAAGTCACTTCACCAGACATGTAATCGGCATTGGGAACACCCTAAAAGAGAGAATTGCCTTAGGGATTTCTAGATCATTTTTACTTTTTGTTTGACTTGTATGCTTTATCTTTAAGGGTTGCTTGGGTATTATATTGTTGGGGATCCTACACCGGATCCGGTTTCCTTTAGGTAAGCATTAGATCATCGCGACCGCTAGACGATAACTACGCGGTCAACATGATGGCTACGTTAGCATGACACTTTGTTGTCCCGATACTCTTCATTCCCAAGTTGAAGAAAGTATTTGGCTTCGTGGTGTCATCAAGCGCTAACTAAACTTTTAGAACCTTAATTGACCCATCTTGGCCATTAGAAGGTAGTGAGATGGCGGCTTTGGTGTAGACCGAGGTTGGTTGATACCGATGCTACGCCATCGAGATTAGACTTTGGGACATTTTCGATCGACCACTGGCCGTCAGATTGAAATAAGCCTACGAGAAAGATCTATGATATGAGATTCCTAGAACCCGTTACTATTATAGGACAGATGAACCAACTCAAACTTTTGTGGGTAATCACCTATACCTCATGCAAGCCTTAACCCTAGGCTCATTGTGTGAATTGTTTCAGGTGTGCTAAACATGACATCATGACATCATTCGCATTGCATATCATTTCTAACTATTTCAAGGACCTAGGATTTATCTTTGCTCGCTTTTAGGTATTATGGCTTCTAGAAAGACTATCCGAATCAACTTCATGGGTATCCCTTCTCAACTCAAAGAATTGGTTTCGTAAATTCCCACCATGCTCAGCTCATCAAAAGACATGGTTATCTACTTGATTTGGTTATCTCCGTTTTGAAGAAGATATGATGCATGTCCTATTCCGCTCTTTGATCCAAACACCATTGCTTTACATTCCTGATTATCGCTGGTTCCTACCTTGAAGAGTTCTCTGTTACTTGGGTACCTATTCTGACCAAATGCCATTCACCCGCCTAGAAAAGGTTCCTAAGTACGAAGACATTGCATCGCCTTTACATCTTAAGCGCTGATATTGAAGCCAATTGGGAAACTAGAAGTGGAGTTAAGGGTTTACTTTCCAAGTTCTTAATTAAGAAAGCCCGAGAATTCCTCAAAGTTATGAGTTTCCATGCATTTGAGAACATTGTGGCCTTGCTAATTTATGGTTTGGTTCTATTTCCTAACTCGATCAATTCATAGATGTCAATGCCATCAAGTTGTTTCACCCGCAATCCCGGCCTACTTTACTTGGAGACATCCTACATTCTCTCCACTGCACTACTAAGCGACAAGGAACTCTCATGTGTTGTATACCGCTACTTTCAAGGTGGTTTATTTCGCACCTTCCTCCATCGCTTTGAAGAACGAACAAAGGTTGAGATGGTCTCAAAGATTAATGTCACTCTCTCATTCCGATATCCGTTGGAATCTTTTCTCTCAAAAGGACTTCACATTCATCGAGCTGCCAGGAGAATTCTAATGTACCACCTGGTATAAGGGAGGTATTACTTACAACCCTTCTTAGCTCTACGCCGCTTGGTTTTGCTCAAGAGATGGTCCACATGATATGCTTCTCCAAGATATTGTGTTCGACTACAATCACGATCTCCGCATTACCGACGAAGGTTTATACATGCTGGGGCATGGTAAAGAAGACCGATACCAAGACTTTGGGGCACCCAACTCCATTCCTTGGGAACCTTACCTCAAATGGGTGCGAGCTCGAGCTCAAAACCTCATGATGCCATTCACTGCTTTACCAAGAATTATGGAACCTGCTATAGGTGACGACCTATGCCGCTCTCCATCCCGACATGCCTACCGATTTTGAAGACTTGAAGAGATCCCGGATTCTTAAAGAAGAAAGGGATACCTTGAAGCTCAATGCTATGCAAGCGAGAAGAAAGTGTTAGAGTCGACAAGCTACTTCACGAGGAGCGAAACATCAACGCCTACATCGGCACCAAAGAAGCGCCATGGAGACTTAGAGCTTTAGGATGTTTATGTTTTCTTTTATTGTTTGAACTATCTCTTGTACTTAAAAAGAAAAAGAATAATGAAAAGTACTAATAAATGTTTGTTCATTGCTTGTTTAACAAATTTAAATCTCTTAGGTCCTTGAAAACATTGCATTGCATTCGATAAACATTGCATAGCATAGCATACCATAACATTGCATCACTGTACATTGAGATTGGTTTTCTCATTTGCTCGCTATTTATTTTAGCGTAAATGGCTCTTGAACAGATCACAAAGATCTCTGTGCTCGTAATGCCTGGGCCAGCAGATGTTCACCAACTTGGTCCAAGGCCAAGAAGATCTCAAGAAGCTCATCAACAAGAAGAAGAAGGTTGTTGGTCTCCTCAACATGGGTAGACGCTTCAAAGGAGGTCCTAAGGTGGTCACCGATTGAGCCTCTCAAGGAAGTGTCCATACCGAGGGGAGTACCAAGGGTGATGAAGGTGAGCCAAAGAAAGGAGGAGAGGATCACCTGATTATAGCCAACACTGATGAAGATGACAAGTACAAACAACTCAAGACCGTCTCAATGTGGAAAACTCAAGATGTCCGGCTGAACTTTGATGATCCGAGTCTTGTTCCTCGTGTGTGATTCCTCCCAAGTTCAAAGTTCCTATTTTGCCAAATATGATGGCATGTCTTGCCCAAAGTGCATTTGAAGTCCTATGTTCGTAAGATCAATCCCACACCGATGATGTAAAGTCAGGATGCACTATTTTCAAGAGAGTTTGTCCGAACCCATTGGAATGGTACTATCACCAGAGAATGACCGATCCGTACTTGGAGTGATTTGGCTGATGCTTCATGCATAATATGAGTACAATGTAATTGACACCCACCGCATGCAACTACAAAGCATGTCTACGGGTCGCGACGAGAAGTTCAAGGAGTATGCTCGTATGGAGAGATCTAGCAGCAGAGTTCAACCACCCTTGTCCAATAGGGAGTTGGTTGATATGTTTATGGAACACCGACAGCCCATTCTTCAATCATCCGATTGAAATTCTTCATCCGGATTCACCGAATGATATTGACAAAGCAGCGATCAAGTCGGTATCAAGAGTGGAAAGATCCATGTAGAGACATCTTCAAATGCCGCAAAGAGATCTTTGGTGGTAAGAAAGAAGCCAATGTCCGTATGGTCGAAAAGCCGAGCCAAGACCGACCGCTACTAACTGGGGGCCAGGATCTCCAATCCTACATCAAGACCTCAACAGACAACGCTACAGAACTTAACGCCCACGAAGACGCTTTAAGATCAACATGCCTTTGTCGCAAGCCTTGCAACACATGTTGAACGCAGAGTGATTACCTTGAGGGATCCTCCTCGTAATGTCAACACTTCTCTCCGAATACAATCCTAATGCTAAGTGTGCTTACCATTCCAATAGCCCTGCACCTAATCGACAATTGTTGGGCTCAAGAACAAGATTCAAGATATGATTGAAGCTAAGCATTGAGTTTGATCCTCCGCTGAGACCAATGTGATCAACGCCCTATGCCTAACCATGACAAGAGTTCCAATGTCACAGACGATACTTATGTTTTCAACATAGATGACTTGACCATTCCTCCGATGATAAGAAGAATTTTGCAAGCGTCAATCCAGATGCCCAGAGAATCGTTGGTGCCCATCCGCACCGATGGTTGTGCTTGGTCGAGAAGACGGTTCAAGGCATGATGGACAACCGTGAGATACTATTTCAAACCACCCGTAAGTGGTGAAGAAATGTCTAAGTTGAAGATTGACAATGCGAACTAAACTGCGCATCTGTGGGATACCTGGGGCAGCCAAGTGGAAAGTATGATTACATGGTGAAGTACACATCCTCGATAGTTACAAGATTCCTATTGAAGATGTTAAGGCGACCGGATGGGGTGACGATTTCCGTAAGACTATGCCGATGTTAACACTATAAGGATTTCCTCTCACGATCCTGTGCTAGAGTGGCACCCTCATTATCACTTCTCCAAGACCGCCCATATTCCTCCGACAAGGCTATCCCTTGGAATTATGGAGTCGATGTTTACTATCATGGTGTCAACAAGACCCTCCGACTATGAAGATCTTACCATTGAAGTTTCTATTCCGACATTGACAACATCACCGGATCCAGAAGGTGACCGAACCCAAGAGTATATCTCTCCTCCAAAGACATCATGACTCCACCGCATTCCGCCTACTCCACCAATATCCCCACTAGAGGGAAAGAACCAAAGGACTCATCCCGCCAACCGTAGTACCAAAGGAAGTTATCAAGACACCTCCAAACAAGAAATGGAGGAAATTCAAGATCATCAAGAAGAGTGATTACAATGTTGTGGAACATTGGGACAGACTCCCAAGATCTCCATGCTTGCTCGCTTTATGCTCCGAGGCTCATGCTAATGCCTTGGTGAAGTTTCAAGAATGCTCACGCATCGCAAGACACTACCACCCACCGCCTCAAGTTTGTATTGCTAGCCCGGCCGCCAACAACGGCCTAGGCTTCTCGATGTCGATTTGACTTCCGAAAGAAACATAACAAAGCCTTGCACATCTCTCGTGAATGCAAGGGCACTACATTGTCTCATGTTTTGTAGATACCGTTCTTCCTCAATATCCTCCAAGATCGCTTTTGATCGACTTGATGTCAAGGGTTGGTTCGAGACCCAAAGGACATTATTGTGAGAGCTTTTGATGGTTCTAAGCTAACTGCTTGAGAGCTCACTTATTAAAGTTGGTTCCCACTTTGACCTACTTTCTTTTGTCATGGACATCCGTCCACCTTTCTTGCCTACTGGACGCCTCGATACATGGGGGGCCGTTACTCTACCTTACATCGAAACCAAATACCCGTGAAAGGAAAGGTCACAAGATGTGGTGAAGAAGAGTATATGGTCACCATCTACAGCCATTCCGATACCTCGAGATGGAGGGTGAATTCTTCGAGACTCCGTCAAGCTTTTGAAACAATACCCAGTCATGCCTGCTGACTCTCCTGCCTCCCAAAGTTGCACAAGTTCCGCCTAGGATGGCCTCATGAAAGATGCTCAAGCCATCGTGAACAAGGAGGTAGTTCTATTTGGGGTCGCCTCCCCGATCTTCCTTTCAAACCGACAAGACCGGTTTAGGCTTCACCATCAAAGGTCAAGATGATACGCGAACGAGCCGCCAACTTCCTTTCCGCAGACGCCCGTAGTGGAATCCATGCTATAGAAGACGACGACAACGACTTCGACATCGAAGTGGATCTTCCCAACCTGCATCATGGGCTCAAGAATTGGAAGACAAGACGCTATACCAATCTCCTTTAGCCGTGAGTAATTGCTCTTGTTTTGTTTTGTCATTTCTTTATGTTTTGAACAATAAACTTTGAAAGCCTAGTGCCTTGCCCGGCATCATGGCTCGCATGAGGGTTATTATCTCGTTGTTTGCGATTTTCATTCAATAAATCGTTGGAATTTTGCATTCAATTGTTTTCTTTCTTTACTTTATCACCCCTTCAAAAGCTATGTGTTTACACACACCCACGTGATACATCGCAGTAATCACTCCGAATCTCGTTAATAACAAATATGCTAGTGCTAAATATGACTTCGATAATCCGATCTACCAAGTCAAGACGAAAGTGAGGAAGATTGTGAAGTGCCGGAGAACTTTCCGATCGCTACAACAAGAAGAGCGAGTTATACAAACCACACGTAAGAGCAAGTCGAGGTTGTGAATTGGGTACCGACGAAGACAGAAAAGAGATCAAGATAGGAGCGGGTCTTGAGAACAATGTTAAAGAAAGGTTGGTTTAGATGCTACGAGACTATATTGAGGTTTTTTCTTGGTCATACGAAGACATGCCTGGTTTGGACATTGATATTGTGGTACATCGATTGCCGACAAAAGAAGGTTTTCTCCCTGGAAATAAGGTCTGCCGATGCGCCCCGAGATGTCGAGAAAATCAAAGCCAAGTTATGAAGCGCTCAACCGGTTTTTAGTCACATTCTTATCCCCTGAAGGTTGCAAATGTGGTACCCGTGCCTAAGAAGGATGGTAAGGTACGAATGTGTGTGGATTACAGAGATCTAAACAAAGCGAGTCCGAAAGACGATTTCCCACTTCCTCATATTGATGTTCGTTGACAACACCGCCAAAGATAAGGTTTTCCTTCATGGATGGTTTCTCCTGCTATAATCGATCAAAATGGCTCCCAAGACATGGAGAAGACTACTTTGTTACACAAGGGGCACTTTTGCTACAAGGTTATGCTGCTCGGATCGAAGAACGCAGCGCCACTTATCGGTTATGGTGGTAACATTGTTTCATGACATGATTCATCACGAGATAGAGGTCTACGCCGACGACATGATAGCTCGATCACGCATCAAGAAGAACATCTCGATCATTTGCGTAAACTGCTTGATAGGTCAAGAAGCATGATCGAGACTTAATCCCAACAAGTGCACCTTGGAGTCGATCCGAAAACTCCTAGGGTTTGTCGTCATGGAAGAGGTATTGAGGTTGATCCCTCCAAGGTTAAAGCTATTCAAGAGATGCCGCCCCGCATCGAGAAGGAAGTCGAGGTTTCGGCCGATTGAACTACATTGCCGATTCATTGCACACCTAATCGCTACTTGTGAGCCAATCTTCAAGTTACTTAAGAAAGATCAAGTAGTGGAATGGAACGACGATTGCCGATCGCTTTTGACAAAATCAAGGAGTACCTATGTAATCCTCCTATTCCCGATGCCACCGCCAAGGAAGACCTCTTATCATGTACTTGACAAAGGTTAGAGAACTCAATGGGTGTGTGTGGGCAACATGACGAGTCCGTCAAAAGAGCATGCAATATACTACCTTAGCAAAAGTTTACCGATCGTGAAACAAGATACTCACAAATGAGAAAACTTGCAACGCTTTGGGTCGCCGCCGCCTAAGACAAAGATATGTTGACTCACACTACCTTGTTGATTTCCAAGATGGATCCGATAAAATACATCTTTGAGAAACCATTTCTCCTAAGAATAGCAAGATGGCAAATGATCTTGACCGAGTATGACATCCAAAGACACTTCGTAAAGCGATCAAAGGAAGTGTGGTAGCCGATCATTTGCCTCATCAAGCCGTAGATGACTATTAGCCTATGCAGCTCAATTTCCGCATTAAGATGTTTTACTAGTTACAGATTAAGAACTGTGCCTGCATTTAAGGACCCGAACAAGGATCCCGATGGACTATGGTCTTGATGGAGCCTCAAACGCACTTGGCAATGGCATTGCGCCATCATTACATCCCTACAAAGGACACACGCCTTTCACCGCCAGATTATGTTTCAGCTTGCACTAACAATATGGCCGAATACGCGTTGCATCATGGGTCTTAAAGTCGCTATTGACTTAAGAATCAAGTTCACAAGTGTATGGAGACTCACTTTAGTGATCACCGACATAGGGCGGATACTAAGCATCCGAATCTCATTCCATATCGAGAGCATGTTTCGAGTTTGATTCCTTACTTTGAAGAGATCACTTTCAATCATATTCCACGAGAAGAGAATGGTAGACGATTGGCTACTATGTCGCCTATGTTCAAGGTTAGATGGGACAACGAGGCTCCCGCATCATCATTGAGAGTTTGACGAATCCAGTATTGTTATGAGCTTGATACGTAAGAGAAACCTTGGTACTATGACGTGAAGAGGTATCTTGAGACTCGTGAATATCTCCAGGGCATCCGTTAATGATAAGAAGTTCATGAGAAGATTCGCTCCAAATTCTTTCCTCAAGAATAACATCTTATACAAGCGCAACCACGACTTGTGCTTACTCCTACCGTGTAGACCAAAAACGCGATGCGTATCATGGAAGAGTTACACGGTTAATTTGGTACCCACTCCAAAGGACACACCATGGCTAAGAAGATTTTGAGAAAAGTTACTATTGGTCCACCATGGAAGTCGATTGTCACCGCTTACCGATCTTGTCACAAGTGCCGATTTATGCCGATAAAGTACATGTACCTCCAAGACTCAATGTTTTAACTTCCCTTGGCCTTTGCAATGTGGGCATTGACATGATCGGAGAAATCAAGCCCACGCCCAATGGACATCGCTTCATCCTTGTGGCAATGATTATTTACCAAGTGGGTAGTAGCCCTTTATGCATCTCTACCAAGAATGTTGTGGCTCGATTCATCAAACATAATCTTATCCGTCGGTATGGCACTCCCGAAAGGATTATCACGATAATGGTTCCAATCTCAACAATAAGATGATCACCGAACTCGCACGCAGCTCAAGATCAAGCATCACAACTCTTCTCCATATCGGCCTAAGATGAATGCGCAGTGGAAGCCGCCAATAAGAACATTAAGAAGATTATATGTAAGATGACAAGGACTTACAAAGATTGGCATGAAATGTTACCATTTGCTCTTCATGGTTATCGCACTTCAAGACGAACATCCATGTGGGCAACCCCTCTCTCTCAGATACGGTATGGAAGCCGCCTTACCCATCGAGGTTCGGATACCTCAACCGTAGTCCTCCAGAGGCGAATTAGGCGAAGATGATCGGTTCGTACACGCTTGACCGATTAACTTGATTGATGAGAAACGACTCGGTCCATCCGCCATGGATGATTTATCGTAAACGAATGATCGAGCATTTAACAAGAAGGTCAAGCACCGAGTCTACCAAGTCGGTGATCTAGTAGTCAAGCGCATCATTCTTCCACAAGGTGATCCTGTGGGCAAATGGACTCACCTCTACGAGGGACCGCTTGTAGTCAAGATGATTTTCCTACGGAGCTATGATACTTAGCACCATGGATGGTGAAGACTTCCCACACCCCGTGAACGCAGTATAGTCAAAAAATACTACGATGAATAGACCCGCTAGGTCGACGAACCTAGGCAAAATATAGGCATCCCACGAACCAAAAGGGTTCGCAAAATAAAGGATATATACAAAATATGTACACCCAAGTCGAAACCCGAAAAGGCGGTTTGGGCAAAAAGGGTATCCCAGAGATCGAAAACCCGAAGGGCGGTCTAGGCAAAAGTTAGGATTTAAGCGCATGACTATGTCTCTTCCAGATCACCCGCCTGCACTACTATCAAGATTCAAGATTCAAATGGCGAAGATCACTACTCACTTTCTACCGACAAGAAGGAGATGAGATAGTTTAAATATATGAGTACTAGCATAGTTGGAACTTAACGAGATTGTTTCCGCATAGCTTTTACCTTCTTGTGTACAAAACTACTTGGCCATACATGCCACCTTTCAAATAAACGCAAAATTCTTTTTTTACAATTTGTTGTGTTATCTTGCAATAAGTCCAACGCTTGTTTTGAATGATTATATGCACTTGACAATAAAAATCTCTTTGCAAACATACGAAAAGTGACATGCAAAAGTACTTACTATGTGTTCCGTGAATTGATGACGACGAAAGTCAACAAATAGTTCCCCACAGAGCATAAAGGTGTCACCACAACACACCTTCCCCAACGGAGTATATGTTAATCCACAAGCAAGACACTCAACCGAGCAATGTTACATCGCCTCCAAGAACACTTCATCCCCAATGGATATTTCTCAATCCTCCCCTTCTCCCAAAGAATGTATCCGACCCAAAACTTGGTCGATAGTGCATCGGAGGAAGCATACACCTTTATTCCCACCAGAGATTACAACGGACTGACTCTTCAAGCCCTGGCCTCTCAAGAACCATCAAATGCTCTCCAATGAGATCTACACCGAAATCCCCAATAGAGCACCTCCTAAATTTCCTCACAGACATACAAGGTCCTCAACAGATCGCCTCCCGACTCTCCTCAATAGGTCTATATGAGATCTCCGACAACGAGCCTCTCAAATCTCTACCTTCCTCAACAATATATAGGCCCAAGACTTGGTCGATAGTGCGCTTGAGAAATCCAGATATCTTTCTTCTCCTTCAAAAGCGGTTCTCACCTACACAATTCCCCAAGCGGAAGTCAAAATCTTCAAGGTAACATCCAGATCTTCTTCAAGATGGATATGTTTTGAAATATCACAACATCTATCATTCATACATTTCTCATAAAGTCATAATTCATGCATATGTCATTCATATACACTATCATGCATCATACTTTGCATAAAACTAACTAATATTCTATCAAAGTTTCTCTTGTTTTCCAAAAATGTAATACTACTCGACACAAACAGTCCGATTAAGCCCTGACCGACGGAAAACTATCCGAAGACCGCCCTGGTTGTCCTCCGACGATCGGGTCCAGATTAAGCCCGAGCCAACGGAAAACTATCCGAAGACCACTCTCGTTATCCTCCGATAATGTGCAATGGATCAACACCGATGCACAACAGGAAGCTATCCACATTCTTGCCAACTACAATCTCTCCCGTAGTAATCAAGACGAAGATTTATTCGATTATCAACAAAGAATACAGTAGTCTAGCTGCACGACTCTTGCCTGGATGGCATCTTAAGCCCATCTCCGACTATTTGTCAACATCTCTTCACTTTCGCGCCGCATATATGGTTAAAAATCAATACTGCACCAATAACTTCATTCAAAGTGAACACGAAGTCTAACGACGACCCCCGGATGGCATCTTAAGCCCATCTCCATACTCTTTCCAAACATCTACAGAGCCTAGCGCGGCTCACTTTCCAAAGACTCCTCCTATCAATAATCCCGAGCCCCGCGACGCCACTCCCCAAAGATCGATCTTTCCGATGGCATCTTAAGCCCATCTCCGCCAATTCTCCTATCAACAATCTCGAGTCTAGCGACGACTCATTCATTAACTCCTCCAAACGGCATCTCAGAAGCCTGCCTCCGCCATCGCCCAACACCGAGTGCAAATTGTGTATCGAGTGTTCAATCATCTTCTACCTCCAAGTCACGAAGACAAGCATGTCAATCTAACCCTCCAAGACAAGAAGATTGAATAGGGCAGCTGTCATACCCCAAAATTTGCCCTCCATCTATTCAAGAGATTTCATACACCCTACTCAAGGATTCCTCAAGAGTCGATCGACAAACTCTCTCCTAGACAATCAACCCAAACTAGGGTTTGGTATCTCTCAAGTCAAGATGGATTTCCAACATCTCCAATGGCCTTCATGCCTCCTCATATGCTTCAAAGATTCTCCATGTCAAGTTTCAAGCCTCACAAGTCAAGTTTCCTCGCATTGCTCGATGGTCGAAAATCAATCAGATAGACAAAAAGTCAACTGTGGTCAACATACAACAAAACTTCTCGATTTTTGGTCAACATCCTCATTTTGAAGTAACATTCATCATTTGATCAAGGGTTGATCATGATTCATCAAGAAAACTCAAGATTTGCCCAAAAGTCAAACTTTCTAAATTAGGTTTCTAGGTGAAAAGTCAATCGAACTTTGACCGTCATAACTTCTCATACTTTCTCGTAAATTTTTCCACCACCTCTTGTTTTGAAGGAAATTCAATTCTCTACAACTTCATGTCTCACAAGAATGTCCAAAAATGCCTCATTTGAGAGGTATAGCTCAAAACATTACAGTCATTTTCAAAGTCAACAAAAGTCAACTTTTGTTTTGAAGATATATTGAGCATGGTAACTCCAATTGAGATGAGACCAAAGACATTGTTTAGAGGACTCTTAGAGCTTTCCAAAAGTCCAAGAACACTCAAAATGTGGAAAATTGAGCAAGTTACACCATTCACAAGTTGGGCAATTTTGGAAGAATGCACAAAGAGAGATACTTCAAAAAATCAAATCTTTGCAAATGGGCCTACTTTTTCTTCATCCTAACTTGTTCCTCAAGCAATTAGGAGTGTCCAAGCCCAAAGCCACGAATTTTTGATTTATTTTTCTATTTAATTTGTAATTTATTCATTTAAATGCAAATTAAATCTTAAAATAAATTATAAAATTGAAATTAATGGCAAAGATTGATTTTATTCTTTCCTTAAGGTCCAATTAACTCACAAATGCCAGCAAATTCGAAATTGGAGCAAGAAAGGCAAGATTGGATTGAAATTGATCAAGCTTTGAAGATTTGATTTTCATGGAAATATCAAATTTGATTTCCATTGAATATTGATTGATTCTTTCCAAATTAATCCCAAATCCATCCAAAGATAAATACATGATGCATACCTATCAAGAAAGGACTAAAAATTGGCTCAAACCCTAATCCAAACTCAAAGAAATCGTGTTCTTGAAGCAATTGGCAATCCTTGTTCCAATTAGTTTCAATCTTTGAGGTGTCAAACACGCTCCATAATACCCCAGGAGTGATTCCAGATACTTACATTGCCAAAATACATCCAGAATCAAGAAATACGATTTCGGTTTGTTCTTATATTTTCCAAAATCGAATCCTGTTTATCATGCATTTTTAACATGTTTTGACGTTTGATTTGTGTTTAGTTTGAAGTTTGCAAGCTGTCTGGGCAATCGAATTGCATTTTTATGGCTTGAATCGAAATCTGCCATGTTTAGGGTTTCCTGGTTCAAATTGGGGTTTTTAAAACGGACAAATTGGACAATAAGACCTATACTATTGAGTTCTGGATGATCGAGGAATCGAACCATGGTCTTAGATATAATTTATATTATGTGTGTTGCATTTTGATGTTTGTTGTGGTCAGCTGCTCGAGGCCGACGCAAAATGCCCAGAATTCAAACAAGAACGATGAAGTTCTTGGCGCGGAAACGAGACCATATGAAGGCGACGCGTGTAAATTCCACTCACTCCAATTTCCAAACAAGAGCTGGTGGCTGGGCTTGGTCGGTTGGTTTTCAGAGTTTGAGGCCAATGACTCCAGTTCGATCCCTGGCCATGACATTCTTTTTACAAGTTTGCAAAACTTATATTTTCTAACATATTTTCATATTTTCTTTTATTTTAATATTTTCCATTCATTTTAATTATTTCCATAATTTTTATTCTGCATTAAAAATTACCAAAAACATTTTTTTCTTTTTACATTACTTTCATAAAAACCTTTATTTAATTTAATAAATTTAAAAATATAATTTTTGCATGCATATTTAATTATTAAATCTTTTCCAAAAAATCCCAAAAAGTTATTTTAATTTATTTATCTTATTTCCAGCATATATTAATTTTCTCATATTAAAATTTGCATTTTTCTAACATTTTTCCTATTATTCAATTCATCTCGTATTTTCCGATTTTCTTATTTTCACAGGTTGCTCCGATTCGGACGTTTTTCTTTTATTATTCTATTTTTTCCAATAATGTAATCGCCATGGATGTAATAGTTTAAATTAGGTTTTATTTTCCACAAGTTTAAATTATGTATCTACCCCAAAGCCATGTAATAGCGAGGACATTTACCTTTCCGCACTTTACATTCCGTGATTTTACTTTCCGCACCTTATCAATTGCTAGTAATTAGGCGTGTATGGCAAGATAATAATTGACATAGCTCACACTAATCTTCAAGATAAAATATCCGAATTTGACACACTTTTCACACACGCACCCCTTAGGTAATCTCTCTCGATGCCTTCGATTTCAAATGGTCATGTCCCTCGAACGTAGAGGTATTCTAGCACCATCGCCTTCCAAACAAATCATCATAGTCCCTTCGATACAAAGATCATAAGACCCACGATGTCGCCTCCGAATACATGATCTTGACCTCGATTGTCGCCACGAAAATGATGATAGTCCCTTCGAATGTGCTAGGATACTTCCTACAAGTTGCCTTCAATGACCATCCGATGTCCCTTCGAATGTCCCGCTTACATCCAACGAATGGAGCTACCTACTAACTAATGGTATGGCTAGCGCTATTCTAAAGGAATGTAGAAGTACAACAAAACGACCAATTCTGAGTGGGTAAATAAGTCTCTTAGTTGCTTGCTCTATCAAATGCTTTTCACACTACACACTTTTTTTCAAAGTTCAAATTCTCTTTCAAAAACAAAACATTTCCGAACACTTTGTATACACTCCTACATGAGTCATTACAAAGTCAAAGCGAAATGCCTTTTCAAAACATCTTTGTCAAACACACAGAAAGCAAATTTTAAAAAGTTATCTAAGAGCAACTAAGAGCCCATAGAATAAACTACGGATGAAAAGGGGTGCTAATACCTTCCCTTTTCATAACCATTCTCCGAACTCTAATCTAACGAAGGTCTTTTTCATACTTTTACCTTCCCTTAATTGGATAAAATAAAAGTCGGTGGCGACTATCCGCACATTTGGATACAAAATCCTACGAAGTCGGCTTCATCAGACATGTAACCTTTTCTAGACCGTGAATGGCATTTGGTCAAGAATAGGTACCCAAGTAGCTTAGAGAACTCTTCCAAGGTAGGAACTAACCGATAACTGGGAATGTAAAGCAATGATGTTTCGATCAAAGAACGAAATAGGACATGCATCATATCTTCTTCAAAACCGAGATAACCAAATCAAGCGATAACCATGTCTTTTGATGAACTCGAGCATGATCGGAATTTCCAAACCAATTTTTCGAATGAGAAGGTATACCCATGAAGTTGATTCGATAGTCTTTCTAGAAGCCATAATACCCTACAAACAGAGCAAAGATAAATCCCTAGGTCCTTGAAATAGTTAGAAATGATATGCAATGCAAATGATGTCATGATGTCAAGTTTGGCACACACAAACAATTCACACAATGAGCCTAGGTTTAAGGCTTGCAAGAGGTATAGGTGATTACCCTACCAAAAGTTAGAGTTGGTTTATCCTGTCCTATAATAGTAACCGGGTTCTAGGAATCTCACATCATTGATCTTTCTCGTAGGCGTTTATTTCAATACGACTACCAAGTGGTCGACCGAAAATATCCCAAAAGTCTGATCTTAATGAGCGTAGCATCGAGTATCAGCCAACCTCGGTCTACACCAAAGCCGACCATCTCAAAACCTTCTAATGGCCAAGATGGGTCAATTAAGGTTCTAAAAATTTAGTTAGTGATTGATGACACCACGCAGAAGCCAAATACTATCCTCAACTTGGAAATGAAGAGTATCAGGACATCCAAAGTGTCACACTAACGTAGCCATCATGTTGACCGTTTCGATATACGTCTAACGGTCGCGACGATTTATTGCTACTTACCTAAAAGGAAACCCGGATCCGGGTGTAGGATCCCCCAACAATATAATACCCAAGCAACCCTTAAAGATAAAGCATACAAATCAAAAACAAGAAAAGTGATCTAGAAACCCTAATCTCTCTTTAGGTGTCTCCAAGCAGAGTCGCTAGTTCAGTAATACTTGAACTCGACTTTGTTGGTTTTTGTATCGCAATGTGCGGATAGCAAGAGTCGCCACCGACTTTTCTTTATCCAATTATGGGAAGGTAAAAGTACGTAAAAAGACCTTCGTTAGATTCTCGAGTAAGGGAGAAGGTTATGAAAAGGAAGGTATTAGCACCCTTTCCATCCGTAGTTATCTACGGGCTCTTAGTTGCTCTTAGATCACTTTAAAATTGTGCTTTCGTGTGTTTGACAAAATGTTTTGAAAAGGAATTTCGCTTTGACTTTGTAATGATTCATGTAGGAATGTATACAAAGTGTTCTAAATGTTTCGCTTTGAAAAGAGTTTGAACTTTGACAAAAGTGTGAGGTGCGAAAAGTGTTTGATGGAGCAAGCAACTAAAAGTCTTATTACCTACTCAGAATTGGTTGTTTTCATATTTGTTTTACTTTCCTTTAGAATAGCGTTATCCATACCATTGGTTGGTAGGTAACTCCATCGCTGGATGTGGGACATTCAAGGGACATCTGATGGTCATAGAAAGCAACTTGTAGGAAGTATCTTAGCACATTCGAAGGGACTATCATCATTTTTTCGTAGGCGACAATCGAGGGTCAAGATCATGTATTCGGAGGCGACATCGTGGGTCTTATGATCTTTGTATCGAAGGGACTATGATGATTTGTTTTGAAGGCAACGGTGCTAGGATACCTCTACGTTCGAGGGACTTGACCATTTGTATTTGTAAAGGCAACGAGAGAGAATGACCCTAAGGGGTGCGTGTGTGAAGGAGTGTGTCAAATTCAGATATGTTATCTTTGAAGTTAGAGTGGGCTATGTTCAATTTTATCTTGCCATACACGCCTAATTACTAGCAGCTTTATAGGCGGAAATTAAAATGCGGAAATGTAAAATGCGGAAAGATAAATCCTACGCTATTACATGGCTTTGGGGCAGATACATAATTTAAACTTGCGGAAAATAAAAGCCCTAATTAAATCTATTACATCCCATGAGCAATTACATTATTGGAAAAAAGAAAACGATAAAAAGAAATCGTCCGGAACGGGATAACCTGTGAAAAGATGAGAAATCGGAAAATACGAGAGAAATCGAATAAGAGAAAATGTTAGTAAAAATGCAAATTTTGAATGAGAAAATATTTCATGATGGAAATAACATAAATATGCTAAAATAATTTTTGGGATTTTTGAAAAGATTTAATAATTAAAAACTAATTAAAAGTGATTTAAATGATTAATTAGAATAAAAATAAATATGCATGCAAAATAATATTTTTAATTTTATAAATTAAATAAACATTTTATGA
Source organism: Vicia sativa (assembly GCA_021764765.1). Lineage (NCBI taxonomy): Eukaryota > Viridiplantae > Streptophyta > Magnoliopsida > Fabales > Fabaceae > Vicia > Vicia sativa. The sequence goes on along the minus strand of CM038792.1, from coordinate 323,494,684 downwards.
AAATAAGTGCAAAAGGAAAATATTTTTGGTGTTTTAAATGCATGAATAAAAATTATGAAAAGAATTAAAAATGCATGAAATATATTAAATAAAAAAGAAAATATGAAGAAATATGAGAAAAATGCAAAGTTTGTAAAAAGAAAGCAAATCTGGTCCTGATGGGGTTCGAACTCATGACATGGGAGAGCATCTTTGCACAGGAAGCGTCTTAACCACTAGGCCACTTGACATCTGGTGTTGGAAAAGACAAAATCAATGGTTTTTGAGTGATGACGCGTCTTGGGTGTGAGTCAAACCGAGTCAGCACGCATGGGGTCCATTGACTTGTGAACGAACGATCGGAACGCGTTTTCTTGCCACGCCAGCTTCCTCGCCGGTCAACCAAGTCAGCGACGCTGGAGTCCTAGCTCTGGTCGTCTTCTCCGGCAAGCATCAACCGGTGAGAGTTCAAGGGCGCGATTCTAGATGGCTAGGCTTCGAGCAAGGATTGCTTTGGACTCCTGGGAGGTCAAGGAACAAGATTGGATGGCTTGTTTGCCTTAAAACTTGCTGCAATTTGAAATTCGATTTTTCCAACTTTTGAGAAAATTTTTGGCAAAGTGAGGGTTGTGTGTATGGGGCTAGGGTTTCGTGTCTTTTGCTGTGCATCTTGCTTGGTATTTATAGAGTGATTTGGGATGGCAAAGAGGAGGAAAAAAGATTTGATCTTGAATGTGCATTTATATTTTTTCAAATAAAATCAAATATTGGAAAAAATTTGATTTTCTCATCAATGTGAAGGCTAGCACGAAATTGGTAAGAATCATGGGCTATCTTAGACCTCAAGCATGATATAAAATCATTCTCCTTGAAAAAATCTTATTTTCATATTTTATATAATTTAATTTTGAATTAAATGGTTTAAAATTCAAAAATAAATTAATAAAATAGAAAATTGTCATGGCCAAGCATTTATGGGTCACAAATAATGTCATGAACAATTTTGGATCAAAAGATTATAGGCCCATTTGGAAAATTTTGCATTTTGACCAAAATGTCCTTTTGTGCAATTGTCCAAAATTGCCCAACTTCTGAATTGTGTATCTTGCTCAAGTTTCCACATTTTTGAGTATTCTTGGACTTTTTGGAAAGCTCTAAGAGTCCTCTAACCAACCTTTTTGGTCTCATCTCAATTGGAGTTTCCATGCTCAATATATCTTCAAAACAAAATGTTGACTTTTTGTTGACTTTGAAAAGGACTTGTAATGTTTTGATCCATACCTTCCAAATGAAGCATTTTTTGAACATTCTTGTGAGACATGAAGTTGTAGAGAATTGAATTTCCTTCAAAATGAGCTTTAGTGGGAAAATTTCTGAGAAAGTATGAAAAAGTTATGCTCAGTCAAATTTCAGTTGACTTTTCTCTAAGAAACCCTAATTTGGAAAGTTTGACTTTTGAGCAAATCTTGAGTTTTCTTGATGAATCATGATCAACCCTTGATCAAATGATGAATGTAACTTCAAAATGAGGATGTTGACCAAAAATCATGAAGTTTGACTGTATGTTGACCACAGTTGACTTTTTGTCCAATACAACTGATTTTCAACCATCTGAGCAATTGTCTGAGCAAACTTGGCTTGTGAAGCTTGAAACTTGACATGGAGAACATTTGAAGCATATGAGGAGGCATGATGAACATTGGAGATGTTGGAAACCATTTTATTCGAGAATCACCAAACCCTAGTTTGGGTTGATTGTCAGGAGAGGGTTTGTCTCGATCAACCTCGAGGAACTTGAGTATGGATGTATGGAATGTCTTGAGAAGATGGAGGGCAAATTTTGGGGTATGACAGCTGCACCATTATGAATTGTTTTATTGTTGAACTGTACTTGTTGCCTTTGCTCGCTTGTAGTTCAGGCAAGAAATTGCTTTTTTACCTCCTTTCTTTTCCTTTATGTGAACCAAAGTTTTGTGATTTGCATTAGAGGAAAATAAGCCTATGATTGAATTGAATGAGGCTTTGGCAGCTTGTTGATGGTTGAAAACACCCTCATTTCCGATTCCTAACTACGACCCTAATGATGAGTTGAAAAGAACTTCTTTTTAAAATCTTGGTTTAAGTTTCACACTTTGACATTGATTGTTTACTAACCATGTTTCTTGTTTTTCATGTGCAAATGATGGTGAGGATAGCAAGGCATGGAGAATGAACCGTGGCAATAGCATGAAGCTTGGAGGCTGAAATCAAGAACTTGCTTCTTTGAAGACTTAATGAAAGATCAACTTGCAACATGGAGAAATCAAGTATATATAATTGATGTGAAGCTTAGGCATAGAAATAAAAACTTGAGATGTTCTTGTAAATTGATGATTTTGAAATCCATGTTAATTCCTTCTTTGAATTTGTTTTCTTGTATAAGAAACTTGCATATTTGTTTTTGTAAGCATGACAAACCTTCCTTTGTAGCTTGAACTCAAGAATTGTAACTCTCTTTTTTTTAACCATGTAAATTAGCTTGTGAAACTTTGTAGAATTTGGGATGAATGAATGCAACAAACTTTGGATGAATATTTGGATGTGATCCCTTTTTTTTAGAACTTGAAACTGTGAGAATAACCTTGATAAAAACATGTCTTGATTAAGTAGAATGAAGATTGCTTGGAATTTGTGAATGAATGAACCTATCTTGCCATTTGAAGTAGACCTTGTGACTTACTCCTAAATAAACCATAGATGGGTTACTTGTTCTTTAAGAAACGGTGATTAACTTGAATACATTAAGAACTTGAGTGAATGCTTTCTACCCACATGGCCATAGTACCTTACTCATGAGAGGATAACCAAGAATCAACTCTTGAACGAACACCTTTAAATCTTCAAACTTAATTACCTTGCAATTGACAAATTTTTTCTTGATAAAAAGATATTCATCAATTATCTAGCTCTCAATTTGTGTATCAACCAAAAAAAGAATTTTTACAAAGAAAATCAATGCATCTTCATGAGAAAGAAATCAAACCCTACTTCATGCCTTGAATGCTCAATGATGAGGAAAAATAGCCTGAGAAACTTGAGGAATTCCAAAACCTTATCTCAATAAATCACGACCTTAGTCAACTTTTCACCACTTGAAGATCTTGCCACTGAATGAGCCACACACTCCAAATTCCATAGCTTCTAGAGAAATCAGGAAAATAAGGATACCTTGATCCCACACAGTGCATGAATGCAATGCAATATGATGGTTATGAAGAAACATAAGCCTAAATCAAGAGGGTAAATTTTGGGGTGCAACATTACTACAGGAGAAAAATAGTACACTTGTTATTTTTCCAATCAGTTATGACAATCACTTTGGTTCTGGAAAGTAGATACTCAACAAAGGTAACATGGTTATGGCTAGAGGGGATAAGCTTTCTAAACTATACTAGTGTTTACAGGGATTTCTGGTAAACAACCGCTAGTCTTCCAATTCTACTAATTACTATTGGTTACTTGCAGGATCGACTAGATTGATCCTAGGACACATGTGTCATAATAGATTTCCATGTTTAGACCTATTATCTTCATGACTTTTATATTGTAGAATGTGAAATTCTTAAATAGTTTCTCTAAAATGTCTTATATAAATATGCTGATTGAATAGGGAAAATGATTTCTAATTTGAACTTATACTTTGACACTTAAAACATAAAGGTAAATGATTTGCTCAAAGCGTAAATATAAATGATTTCTGAGAACATAAAAGTATCTGGAAACATTAAGTGTTTGAATGAAAAGGTTCAATGAAAAGACACAGTTCAAGGAATAAAAGTGTTCAAAAAATAAAGTAAGGACATGAAAGGAAATCAAGTATTCTAAGAATAAAAGTGCAAGAAATTGAAACGAATATAAAAGAACTTGTACTTAAATTGTAAAGGATCATGATGTTCATAATGTACATTTCGCCTCCTTGACTCGTTTCCTTCAATTATGGTAGTTCGAGTATTTGAGATTTTTAGTACATAAAACGAACACCCAAAATCTAACATAAAACACCTATTTTTAGTGTATTGACCCTAACGGTCCTACTTTAACATCGCGCCACGCTTGAAGCATGCACCTCCTTCGCTTTTATCGACTTCCACGCCCCTCTAAAATGGCGCTTTTATTTAAAATTCAATCCTTAATCTATTTGAAATTCGAATTCTATGTTTACTTGGATTTCGACCTGATCCTCTGTTTGGACCGTTCCAATACTGGCATATTCACCAAAGAAGTTTCTTCATATTTTAAACACTAAGGTCTCCAATCGAAATTCCATTATCTATTATTGGCAATCGAAGGACCCCCTTTTTTCAGAAAAAAGGTCTTATATTTCTTCATCAATACTTATCATTAATATTGACTTCTTTTCCCAGGTTGATTCGAAATATTATTTTCTTCTGCCAATTTATCCAATCGAAATTGCCAGCTAACAAATTACCCCTCATGAACATTTATTTCGATAGATATAAAGAAATACTTGTTCTTGAATGTCCCATGCAATTTCGATACACCAATATTCATGATGATTACATCAGATGCGACGCCGAGTAGGTATCCAACTTTCTGCAAAATGTCCAATCAGCACACCTAAACGTGCTATCATAGCAGTTTAAGACTAATAATTAGTGACAACACGTCACTTCCTAGGAAGTTGAAAAATTCACCTTTTCTCCTTTCAATAAAATAGTTACACGTGTCCCACTTTTTCCAAAGGTCAAAACTTTCCTAACTGCTGGAGAAGGCTTTAAAAGCACTTCATCTTCTTCCTTTTGAACTTTTCCAAAATACTCTCGCCTTCAAACAACCCATATTTTCATTATCGAAAAAACGCTTTTATCTCCAACAATGTCTTTCCATCGCCACCTCCACATCCAAGAAATCTGGAAATCCAAACAAGTTTCGCCCAACATTAAACCAGAAGCAAGATCATCAATCTTGACAACCAAGAGTTCATCTCAACTCCTAAACTTACCCCAGAACAGAAAGCTATCTACGCCTCCCAGGTAATCATTCCCATTACTTTTCTTGATAAAACCCTAGGGGTTATGGGTCCTTTGATATCCACGGAACGTCTAGAAAAAACAAAGGGATTCTTTCCCGCCTATTTCCGAAAAAAACCTATTATTAACAAATCTGTTCCGTCAAAACCTAAAGAAAACGAATCCGTAGTTAAGTTACCCAAAAACCTAGAGGAAACTGGTGAAGGTACAACATCAACACCTAGAAGGGATGCTTTTAACATGGATTATGTTATCAGAACTTTAAACCCTTTCGCCATGTCCTACGCCGATCAATGTATCAAGACCGGCTTACAAAGATTGAGAACAAAAATCCTGTGAATGGGAAAAACCTAGCATTCTTAACCTAATTCAATGTCGAAACTAGGCTTTAGCTATAGTCACCCTTTTCTACTAGCCTCTTTGTATTTTTGGGATAGTACCTATAACACTTTTCATCTCCCTGTGGGATGTTACGCCTACTTTCTTCGACATAGTCGCCATTACCTGACTCTCCCTATTGGAGAGATTCTTCGACCCAAATGAGGATGCAGACAACCTCATTGACTTCGATGTTAGGCATGCCAGTTTTTCAAAATACATCACCTTCTACCACTCCGCTGAAGAAGAAGTCTCAGAAGTCGAACACATAGCGTTTCTGGCACTGTGGCTGTCAAAATATGTTTTTTGTAATAAATCATTACAAGTAGCAAGAAGATTCATTACATTGGCGAACCAACTACACCACGGTCGAAGAGTATGTATTAGCGAGTTGTTGCTGACCAGCTTATATGAGAGCATATGCGCTGCAGTGTTGAAACTAAAAACTTACAAAGCTAGCACCAACCTTCTTCTCGTTGGACCTTTCTGGTTATTGCAGCTCTGGCTAAACGCCACTTTCGAACCATCTTTATCTACTTATGGGATAATTAACGAAGAACACCCTGACGTTGCGAACCGCAACATTGAGGGAACTAGATTGCTGAAGTTAACCCCAAATGATGAAAGAGAGAACTTCAAAACATGTTTCGTCAATTATATGATGATTTTCTCAAAAAAACATAAGTTTGATTCTTCGATGGCCCCTTTTGCCACTCGAAACTGTGGGCCACCTTGGTTCACCATGCCTTTGGAGCAAGCTGTTTCAGAAAAAACTATAAGGGACATCTGGCGCGCCTTTCTAACTCCTAGGCTAATCACTTCCATAATTACTCCTGTAAGAAGTCAGGCACATATCCTTGCCTACCAGCCCAATTTTGTGGCTCGTCAGTTTGGTTTGTGCCAAATTTTACCTGAACCTCTTTTCGACAGGAAAAGAGAGATATGTTTGGCAGGGGTGCCTTACCCTTTTAAAGAAATCAAAGCTAGACAAAAACAACATGATGGCTTCGCTGATTTTACACTAGTTTTCTTTACTCCTTCTTTCTACAAAACAAAAGATTTCTATATCCGTGGACGAACTACTATTCAATAATATGTTCAGTACCATCTAGATTCAACAACAATTGACAACAGCTTTTTCCATTGTGCAAGAGAATGTCAAAAAAGGTAGACTCACTCATGTCAAGGAAATTCGAGCCTTTCAAAAATATTTTGAAATTGTCTATAATCCTATGGATATACATCGAACTGTTTGTGACGCAGCAAAAACTTCGAAAGAAAAATTTTAAAAATAACTTTCAAAGATTCGATGTCCTCCTTATGTAAAACCTGAAGATAGGTATTGGTGGGCTTTTAAACATCAGCCACCTAAATTTACAAATCTACCTACTTCAGAGCTGGCTTTGGCCTTTTTTCCACCATACCCTGGGTGGTTATATTTTAGGAGATTTAGTCATAGCGAAAATGATGCCAAAAACCCCAAAGGGTAACGTGGCCAAACATGATTTGTACAATTTCAGAGGGCACCTTCGCTATGACTTGTCAGCCATGTCTATTACGTCTCGAAAAGGCGAAGGTGCGGAACTGAAGAAAATCAAAGTTCCCTTATATATTTTTTATGTTGTTTTAACTTAACTGTTTCAAAATTCTTTTCAGCTATTGATCTAAAATCTTTGAAGAAATAAAAAATTGTGCCTAAAGTAGGCTCAACTTCAACTTCGAAGGCAACAACCACCACCACTGAAAATCCTCCTGTCGAAGAAGACGATACTTTAAAGAAGAAAAGGAAAAAGGTAATACTTCACTTACTTCTTTATTATTGTCGAAATTACTCTTAAATTGACTAATTGCCTTCTTCATATTTTTAGGCAAGTGGCTTGCCCCCCAAGTCTCCCAAGAAACGGAAACATGATGATGCTCACTTAGAAAATGAATCAGAGAAGGATTTAAGATGTTTCTCTCGCTTAAATAAAAGAAGAGGACCAAAAAATCTGGTGAAGCTTCTCAAACCATCAATCCCACTGGCAGCGAAATTCCTGGAACTGCTCCCAAATCCATATCCAAAGGCCCTTCGAAATCTCCATCTTCGAAGAATGTAATCTCAGAACGCATTGGCAGTAACGCAACTTCTGATGAGCAGAAGGTAAATTTTACTTTGATGCTTTTTCTTGATAAGTTATATAACATTCTTCTATGTTGTCTCCTTATCTTGATGCAGAGTGTCCCTTCTGCTCCTGTTGATCCTCCCAACATCCAAAGCCAAAAATCTACAGCTTCTCCCCAACCAGAAGGTTCCCATGAAACTGTTTTAAATAAAGGCTCATCCACTGCAGCTACCCCTGTGGGAACTGTCGAAGCCCTGGATCAGCAGGCAACTTCGCCTCCATTGGCTGAGGTCTTAGATCAACAGGCAACTTCTCCTCCATTGGCAGAGGACCTTGAAGCTGATAAACCAAACACAGGGATCGAAACTCCTGTCATTAACATTCCTAGTGATTCTTCTCCAAAAAAGGTACATTTTTCTGATCAAGCTAAAGAGGAAAGCGACACAAATACTGTGAGCCATTACTTTGCAGATGGTGATGAAGATGAGGGGATGCAAGTAGAAGATGAAGATGAGGGGATGCAAGTAGAAGTAGAAGTTCCTGTTCCTGTTGGAACTGTTTTCACCAAACCAGACCCTCCAACCTTATCTGAAGAACAAAAAGAGGAGATGAAGAAGAGTAATCCCCTAAAATACCTCAAGTTGATGTTAGCCCAACGAGATTCTTCTTCAAGCAAAACTCAATCTAAAGGTTCGAACCAAACGAAAGAGGATGTCCCTCTCACTTCTCTTGACCAACTTCTTCAGGAAGTTGACAAAACTATCCTTCAGACTGATCTCTTTACTATCTTAAAAGATAACCCTGGGGCTTATTTTTCGATGAAGAATTTGCTGTCTCAAATAGGCCTCAGTATTTGTCCATCTGATGTGGCTGAGACTATATATGATCTGCAAATCTTGCTTGATGAAGATAACAATGCATATATCAGGACATATGGTATCGAGGCTAAAATTCGAACCAAACAAGAAGCTTTATCTAAAGCGTATGACTAGACTTCGAAGCTTACTAAACAAGCAGAAGCTTTAGAGCTTGCCAAAAACCAAGCCAAAGATAGGCATGACGTTTTGGATCGATCTATCTTGTTTTGGGAATCTCGATCAAGAGCTCAAATGTAAGATCGAGGATGCAAAATGAACAAACAAATTTTGAAGTCCGTTGATGACCAAGGGCTTGCAAATCTAGTCACACAAAGTCTTCAATAAATGGAGGTAGTCAAGGGATAAACCAAGAAATTAAGGAGCTCGAAACCTCGTAAATTCTTCTCAATGTAAATCAACTTATGCAAAAGCAAACTCGCTAGCTAATACGAGACGCTCCTTTCACTTCCTTGCAATGTTAAAGATTCTTATTATGCATTTATGTAATTCGAACATAACTTATTTTGGTATTTATGTAATACTCTCTTGGCTCTATTTATCCCAGCATTTAATTATTCTGAAGTAATTCGAATCTCTTGCAAGTATGGTTTATACCTTTTTAAGTATTTCCCATTTACTTTTAAGATTCTCCTATCTTCTGCTAATTCCTCTATTTCATAAGCATTATTCGAAAATGTTTTCAAACACGAAAAGGTCCCTCCCAATGGGGTGACCATTTACCTAAGAATCTGTTCTTTTTATCCATAGGTAAAATGACTTTCCATACCAGATCATTAGTTGAGAATACCTTGTTTTTAACTCTTTTATTATATGCTCTAGCTACTCTCTCTTTTTGTCTTCTCATAACTTCCAAAGCATGTAGCCTATCTTCATCTACATCTACTAACTCATTCATCATCATTTCCCAATATTGGTCAACTGGTATTTCGTTTTGTCTTTGAATTCTGACTGACTGTAGATGTATTTCGACTGGCAACACCGTCCGTGTCCAAAGGTAAGTCGAAACGAGTAGTATTCGTTGCCTCTTTAAGAGATGTTCGACATGCCCATAGAGCTTGGTCCAGGGTTTTATGCCAATTTTTTGGTTTTTGACCTACATGCTTCTTTATTAAACCTATTATGACTTTATTGGCCGCTTCTACTTGACCATTTGCTATGGCATAATAAGGTGTTGACGTAAGTAACTTGAATCCCATTTCAGCAAAATCTTGCATTTTTCGCCTGTGAAAATCGATTTGATCTGTAGATACTTTCCGTATCCCAAACCTGTAAATTATTTGCTTCTGGATAAATTCTATAATAGCTTCTTGGTCCACATTCACTAAAGGAATTGCTTCGACCCATTTTGTGAAATAGTCTATACCCACAAGAATATATCTCTGTCCTTTGGATGATGTTGGTCGAATTTCACCAATTAAATCTAATGCCCATTGTCATACCCCAAAATTTGCCCTCCATTTACTCAAGAGATTTCATACATCTATACTCAAGGATTCCTCAAGAGTTGATCAGACAAACTCTCTCCTAGACAATCAACCCAAACTAGGGTTTGGTATCTCTCAGGCCAAGATGGGCTACCAACATCCCCAATGGTCTTCATGCCTCCTCATATGCTTCAAAGATTCTCCATGTCAAGTTTCAAGCTCCATGATCAAGTTTCGCATAATTGCTCGATGGTCGAAAATCACAGATGGACAAAAGTCAATCGTGGTCAACATACAGTCAAACTTCATAATTTTTGGTCAACATCCTCATTTTGAAGTTATATTTATTATTTGATCAAGGATTGATCATGATTCATCAAGAAAACTCAAGATTTGCTCAAAAGTCAAACTTTCTAAATTAGGGGTTTCTAGATGAAAGTCAATGGAACTTTGACGGATCATAACTTTCTCATACTTTCTCAAAAAATTTCCACCACCTCTTGTTTTGAAGGAAATTCAATTCTCTACAACTTCATGTCTCACAAGAATGTCCAAAATGCTTCATTTGAGAGGTATAGCTCAAAACATTACAGTGTCATTTTCAAAGTCAACAAAAGTCAACTTTTGTTTTGAAGATATATTGAGCATGGAAACTACAATTGAGATGAGACCAAAAAGGTTGGTTAGAGGACTCTTAGAGCTTCCAAAAGTCCAAGAACACTCAAAAATGTGAAAATTGAGCAAGATACACCATTCACAAGTTGGGCAATTTTGAAGGAATGCACAAAGAGAGATACTTTAAAATCAAATTTTTGCAAATGGGCTTGCTTTTTCTTCATCCAAACTTATTCCTCATACAATTAGGAATATCCAAGCCCAATGCCACGAATTTTTATTTTATTTTTCTATTTAATTTGGAATTTATTCATTTAAATACAAATTAAATTTAAAATAAAGTATAAAATCAAAATTAATTACAAAATTGATTTTATTCTTCCTTGAGACCCAAGCAACTCACAAAGGCCAACAAATTTCGAAATTTGATCAATATGGCAAGATTGGATTGAAATTAATCAATTTTGAAAATTTGATTTTGTACAAAATCAAATTTGATTTGCTTTGAATGTTGATTGATTCTCTTCCAAACCATCCCAAATCCATCCAAGATAAATATATGATGCATACCTATCAAGAAAGAACAAACCCTAGCTCAAGCCAAACCCTTATTCTTGCAAATTTTTCTCAAAACTTGAAAAAATCGAATTTTATTTCACCAACACCTCTTCCAACCATCCAAACGTTTCGGGGTAAGCTTGAGTAAGAATGCATCATTGTTATTGATCAAAGCAAGCCAAATCGCCATACACATTCATACATATTTGAATTTTTCTTGAAATTGCATTTTACTATTCGCATGTTTCTAATGCTTTTGTTGTGTTATGAGGTTCATGGATAAGATCTAGGCAATCGCTCGTGGATTTGGACGTTAGAATCACGCTTTGCCATTCTTAGGTTTTCTAAACGGAGAAGTTTCGAACCGCCCAGACAGCCGATTCAAATAAATCGATACCACCAATGGACTTAAGGTCCGATTTAGGCGACAAGGTCTTTTTTCCTTTTATTCGTTGTTTTGTGTTTGACATTTGATCACCGGAGAAGACAACCGAGCTGTGGCTCTGGCCACTTTACCTATTGACTCGGTGGAGGCTTATGCGGCATGATAGCTTGCTTTGATTCGTTCTCTCGCTCCATGGACCCCATGCGGTCGACTTTGATTTTCAACTCATTCCCGACGCATCATTTATGTTAATTTGTTCCATTTTTCAAACATCAAACGCCACTTGTCCCTGGTTAAGACGCCTCGTGCCAAGATACCCTCCGTGGTCATGAGTTCGAATCTCCTGTGACCGTTCTTCTTTTCTTTTCCAAACTTCAAACTTTTCAACTATTTTTCATCTTTTCTTTTATTTTCAATATTTTGCATCATTTTAATTTCTTTTCATAATTTTATTTCGCATTAAAAACCATCAAAAATTATTTTTCTTTTTACATTATTTTCATAAAATCTTTATTTAATTTATAAAATTAAAAATATAATTTTGCATGCATATTTATTTTTATTCATAATTTTGCATTTAAATCACTTTTAATTAGTTTTAATTATTAAATGCATTCAAAAATCCCAAAAATATTTTAGCATATTTATGTTATTTCCAAAGATGTCATATTTTTCCCAATTAAAAACTTGCATTTTTCTAACATTTTCTTATTTCGATTTCATCATATTTTCCGATTTCTCTTATCGCTTCATGTGTTATTCCGCTTACGCTTTCTTTACTGCTTTCATTTTTTTCCAATAATGTAATTGTCTATGGATGTAATAGTTTAAATTAGGCTTTTATTTTCCACAAGTTTAAATTATGTATCCGCCTAAAGCCATGTAATAGCGTAGACATTTACCTTTTCGCACTTTACATTCCGCATTTTAATTTCCGCACCCTATAAACTGCTAGTAACTAGGCGTATGGCAAGATAATAACGAACATAGCCCACTAATTTGCAAGATAAAATATCCAAATCAACACACTTCTTTTCACACACGCACTTTAGGTAATTCTCTCGCTGCCTTGTGAATTCAAATGGTCATGTCCTCGAACGAGGTATTCTAGCACCGCTGTTTTCAAACAAATCATCATAGTCCCTTCGATACAAAGATCATAAGACCCACGATGTCGCCTCCGAATACATGATCTTGACCCGATTGTCGCCACGAAAATGATGATAGTCCCTTCGAATGTGCTAGGATACTTCCTACAAGTTGCCTTCTATGACCATCCGATGTCCCTTCGAATGTCCCGCCACATCCAACGAATGGAGCTACCTACTAACTAATGGTACGGCTAGCGCTATTCTAAAGGAACGAAAAGTACGAAACGACCAATTCTAAGTGGGTAAATAAGTCTTTAGTTGCTTGCTCTAAACCAAATGCTTTCACACACACACTTTTGTCAAAGTTCAAACTCTTTCAAAACGAAACATTTCCTAACACTTTGTATACATTCCTACATGAATCATTACAAAGTCAAAGCGAAATTTTTCAAAACATTTTCAAACACACGTAAAGCAATTTTTAAAGTGATCTAGAGCAACTAAGAGCCTGTAGATAACTACGGATGGAAAGGGTGCTAATACTTTCCTTTTCATAACCATTCTCCCGAACTCGTAATCTAACGAAGGTCTTTTTTTGTACTTTTACCTTCCCTTAATTGATAAAAATAAAAGTCGGTGGCGACTTGCTATCCGCACATTTGCGATATACAAAATCTACAAAGTCAGCTTCACCGTGTTACACCCATCCTCTAAAAGGCCAAGGCTTAACAATCAAATGTAATTCACTTATGGAGCATGTTGAATGCCCTGAATTTGGCATTCTTCGCAACCTTTGGCAAATTCTACGCTTTGAGCATAGTGGCCAATACATTCTGTGATTCAAACAAAAGCCACTTCATTTTGGACCGCTGATGGCCCCACATGCCCCATCCGCACACCGGACAAGGCTAGATACGCCTGCTTTCCCTAAACATTTGAGTAAGAGTCCTCCGGGTTTTCTTAAACAATTCATTTCCTATTAAATAATTTACTATGGATTCCGCTAATCCGTGTTCTGCTAAAGCATCTATGTTATTACTTCAATTTTCCCCGGCCCGCATAACCCAATTTCGAATTCTCTAAGTCCAATGGTGATAATTTAGTAGCCATTATTCTACCTCTCGCTTTCTACGAGGTATTGGAGTTTTCTTTGATATCCTATATCCCTGCTATCTCGAGCCAAGTCATTTGCTTCTTGATTATCAACTCTAGGAATATGTTTTAAATCCACATATTCAAATTTCTTGATTAATCTATTAGCAATAACAAAATACATGATCAAATTTTCTTGATACACTTGTATTCTTTGGTTATCCGCTTAATGACTAACTCGAGTCTCCTCTAATTTCTGTTGCCCCAATTCCAATGAGCTTCAAGTCCAAAGAATCAAGGCTTCATACTTTCATTGTTCGAACAATGAGGGCCTTCCAACTTATACTTGAATTTTGTTGGAATTCCTTCAGGCGAAATGATACATACTCCAACGCCACTTCCATTTTTATGTGTTGACCCATCGAAATATAATTTCCATGGTTGGATCTCAACATAATCTAACACGAAGTTTTCATTCACGGAGTGGTCAACAATGAAATCTGAGACAACCTGTCTTTCATAGCCGAAGGCTCAAGGCCAAATTATATTCAGTGAGCGCTAAAGCCCACTTACCAATTCTGCTGTGCATGATTGGTTTCGACAACATGTGTTTAATAACATCAAAGTGAGATGAGACATAGACATCAACTGGTTTAATATAATATTTGAGTTTTGTACAAGAGAAATACAGGAAAAGACATAGTTTTTCTATACTATTATATCTAGTCTCTGCTTTATTTAGGACCCTACTAATATAATAGATGGCTCTTTTGACGCCATATTCGTTTTCTTGGGCCAACATACTACCTATAGTTACATTAGAGGCAGAGATACAACCACATTGGCCTATCTTTAGGGGGTGCAAGTATAGGAGGTTCATCAAGTAAGTCTTGATCTTCTCAAATGCCTCTTGATGTTGTTCCGTCCATTCGAAATTCCCGATTTATATGCAGAATGAGAAAAGCTTGAGTTCTACCTCAAATTGGATATGAATTCCTTAAAAGTTGATTTTACCCAAGAGTGATTGCAACTCTTCTTTGTAGAGGAGCTTCGCTCCATAATAGCCTTCGTTTATCAAGTTGATTTCGATTCCCCTTGGACCACGAAGCCAAGGAAATCCCAATGACAAAGAAAGCACACTTAAGAGGATTCATTTTCGTTATGTTTCCTCATTCTCTCGAATGATCGCCCAGTGATATAAATGATCCTCATCAGAAACAGATTTGACTACTATGTCATCTATATAAATCTGCATAAATGACTCAATGAAATCATGAAAAATAGTGTTCATTGCTCTTTGATATGTTGCCCCAGCATTTTTTAACCCAAAAGGCATTACTACCCACTCATAAGTACCTAAAGCGCCTGGGCATCGAAACGCAGTTTTGGGGATATCATCCTCAGCAATGAAAATTTGATTATATCCGAAATACCCATCTAGCATACTCAAGTATTCATAGCCCGCAACAGAATCAATTAACATTTCCGCTATAGGCATAGAATATTCATCTTTTGGGTGGCGATTTAAACTTAAAGTCTATACAATACGTAAAGAACCATTTTTCTTAATAATAGCTACATTATTAGCGTCATTCAACGACCTTGTAGTCCCGATAAACTTGCAACGAAGTAATATTTCTACCTCCTTTATCTTCGAAGGATTGTCAGCGAATCTTCTAGGCGCCGATGGGCTTCTTCATCCTTGATTGGGAGCCTATGTTCCACTAGTTCCCTTTTAAACCGCATTTCGTCGTAGTCCCGTGCGAAACAATCTTTATTTAATTTAAGCATTTCGATCACCTTGCGTTTCAAACTGGACCGAGTTTTGACTATACGCCACTCTCTTTTCGACTCCATCCCCAATATTAACTTCCTCCAAAGGGTCTTGAGCCAACATTTTAGCATTTGTTGATTCGGATCCTTTTCAACCCTAGGGCTCTTGATCATAGATAGCGCCTAGTGATCCATTGGTGCGAAGTTTGTCCATCACAGGGTAGGGTAACTTGTTTCCCTCAGGACTTGTTATTTCTGCTTGGTTTTTGCCTTTTGTACCTATGGCTTCAACAGCCATGTTCTGTATTTCGGATTCGAGAGCCGTCTTTCTTTTATTCTCAGCCAGATAGGCCGAAATCTTCTGATAGTAATTTGACTCACTCATAGTAACCTTTCGCCCTCACCAGCTTGGCGCATCGTCGTCTCGCCTTCTTCCTCAACTTCTTGTCCATCCCACATCAGTTCTCTATCCCATTGAAACCCATTGGGACGAAGTGTTAGAGAATAATAAGCATTTTCATTTGGTTCGAAATATTCCTCAGGTGGATTGCATGGCCCAATGTTGGCTATTGGGCCAAAATTTTCTTATCAACATTATTGATCTCATGTAATAACTTTGGTCACTTCTATTTTCAACGATTCCATCATCTCTCCATAATACCAATCTTTGATGCATCGAAGAAGGCACTGCCCCAACTCCGTGGATCCATTCCCTGCCAAGTAGAAAATTGTAGTTGGCCTTCGTAGGTATAACCATGAACATGGTTGGTCTTGTGAGGGAACCAACTATTAGATTCACCTGTATCACCCCCAATGTCTTACCAACTTTACCTTCATAATTTGAAAGCACCATGTTATGAGGTCGAACGTCAATCTCGCTCTATCCTTTTCAAGATGAATCGGGCATCAAATTAACAAATAGCTCCACCATCAACTAGTACCTTGTTCACCCGGTTATTCTACTTTAGCCCTAATGAATACAGGTTTCAGGTGATTTTTCATTCCTTCGTCTGGTTTTTCGAAGAAGGCATTTTGCTCTTCGACCGCTCCGTTATTCATCACGTAGTAACATACTGGCCTGTGCCTAGCCATTTCTTCTTCATCAGTTTCTTCTCCAACACACACCTCCGTATCTTGGTTATAAGGCAACACCGACACTACATTACGCTTAGCTAAAGAAAGACTCCTCTCGATTGAAATCGCCGCCAGCAATTGGATTGCGATGATGCCGCACCTGGGCACAACGTGTCCTGGTTCTTCTTGTGATAAAGGAATGTATTCGCAGCTCGCATCTTTGCAAGTTTTCCTTCTTTGTTCTCTTTCTTTCTCCAAGCATCGCCTCCACTTCTTCCATCTCGGGCTGTTCAAATCTATATTTACTCCCAACATTTGACCATCGCTAATCTTGACTTCAATTTCATCAGACCTTCAAGAGCCTTAGTCAAACTTTTGTCGAAGAATATTTGGCCTTGACATCATTGCCCCTTAGTAACTTTGCTTTGAGCAATTTTGAAGGCCATCAGCAACCTCTTTCTTGATTTTAACCATAACTAATCCCCATCTTCTTCGAATTCCACCTTCGATGAACCTTGCTCTCAAAGAACTTCCACCACGTTGATGTTCAAGGCTCAAAGATAATTGGTCTCCGCCATCAAGAACGGATCCGTATCCACTTTCATGGGTTCTTCCTTTGTCTCAAAACTTTAGCCGCCATCTTTGATTGCATTTTGTATCGATCCCTAAAAGAAAACATTGTGAGGTTTTATGGCCTAAAAGTTGTGGTATTTATAAACCCCTTTCTTCCTTTGTTCCAATGGAGGAATCTTAAGGTTGGGAGGAACTATTAACGGCCATCCTTAACAAGGTGTCAAAGATTTCATCACATTTAGTTATATCGAGTAGTATATTTTCTTAGGGAATTTATCATTCCTCTCATTTTCGATGGTCCTTCCCATTAGAAGGAAGCGTAACTTTGCAAGCGTGGGTGCTTCTTTAATTATGCAAGATCTATTTTAACCGACGAAATCATATGGATCTTGAAAGTCATCTATGTTTTCCCATTCGCCTATATAAGCTATTCTTTCTTATGATTTTTACTAGCCCTAGCCTTTTCAGCCTTTTAGCCTTCGATTTGTCGAACTCTATCCGCTAATTGGGCCATGTCTCGTGTATCGTGTATCCGCTTTCGAATGGAATAATCCGGACCTCCAAAGCACCATTTCGACCAATTCGTGTTCGGGCACCATGTAAAACATCTAGATTTTAACAATCGGAACCTATTCAAATAATCATCTATTGGTTCGTGAATTTTCTTTTAATACTTGCTAATTCCTTCACTAAATTTAGATTGACCCATGTAAAATTGTTCATGAAAAAGCCTTTCAAATACGCCAGTGTCCACAAATCCAGGTAGGGTAGTGAACCAAGTAAAAGCGTTCTTTGTTAGAGAACTTGGAAAATATTTTATCCTAAGATTTTCATTAATGGATATATCTCCTGCTTCGGTTAAATATCTTGCTATGTGCTCTACTGTTGATTCACTCGTATCATCAGCAAATTTCGTGAATTTAGGGACTTTGAAGCCCCTGGGTAACTCTGTTTGCAGAACGTAACCTACAATGGAAGATGTGTAATTTGGCCTTCTAAATCCTGAATTTAAACCATTCTGGGCCATTATTCTCTCTATCATAGTGGTTAGATTATTTTCTGCCACTAAATTGTCATTTCTAATCCTGTGGACAATTTCGTCTGCATTTTGGTCTCTGTTAACAACTACTATTGGTCTAGGTTGTTCGTTCTGATCTTCCTGAACTTCTTGTTGCCTTAATCTTGCCCCTACGTTTCTCTCTTCGACCACTCGTATAGGGGGTCGAACCTGTTCAATTGTGGGTTCTTCATTTCGAATTACCACTGGGTTCTGCCGACGTCTTATAGGCGCATCAGGGGCACAAAAGAAATCTGCTATTCTAGACATCTGGACTGCATTTTCTTGGTTTGTTCTATTGATGTTCTGAATTAAGGGACCAAAAATAGCATTCATTTCACGGGCTAAGACTCCTACCATGTCATGGTTACTATCATCCATCTGTTGCCTAAGCGCTGCCTGATTGTTAGTTGTAAGGGTAGGCAACTGGGTATGATTTCCTAAGTTTTGGGAGTTCGTACCCAAATGGTTCATTCCTGAACCAGACCCTTTGACTGGGGACGAGGTCGATGCATTGTGCAATCCTGCCATAAACGAAATTGGCATTCCATATGGGGGATTTCTGGGCCTCAAAGGCTCGAAACCTGGAGGCCTGGTGGGGGTCGAATACGGCTGATTTCCTATGTGTGGCATAGTTTGGATTGATGACATGTTAGATGGCATTTCTGTCATACTATTTGGGACCGTATTCGAACTGCCAACAGGGATGGCACTGGAGGCATCAATCGAACTTGAAACGATTGTCGAAGCCCCTTGTGGGGGATTTTGTCCCCTATCTTGGTTAGTTGTGTTAGTCATTGTTTTGGTACGTTGTCTTCTGGGTATATGTAGATTATTGTCTTTTATTTTACCACTTCGAAGGTTCATATACCAACACGTATTCGAAATCTACAATTTTCACACAGTTTTGATAAACGGTTTCTAATATGAGACGGTCCCACTGGGTGTGCCAATTTGTTTATAGGGATTTCTGGTAAACAACCGCTAGTCTTTCAATTCTACTAATTACTATTGGTTACTAGCAGGATCTACTAGATTGATCCAAGGACACATGTGTCATAATAGATTTCCATGTTTAGACCTATTATCTTCAGGACTTTTATATTGTAGAACGTGAAATTCTTAAATAGTTTCTCTAAAATGGCTTATATAAATATGCTGATTGAATAGGGAAAATGATTTCTAATTTGAACTTAAACTTTGACACTTAAAACATAAAGGTATTTGCTCAAAGCGTAAATATAAATGATTTCTGAGAACATAAAAGTATCTGGAAACATAAAGTGTTTGAATGAAAAGGTTCAATGAAAAGACACAGTTTCTGAAGGAATAAAAGTGTTCAAAAATAAGTAAAGTAAGGACATGAAAGGAAATCGAAGTATTCTAAGAATAAAAGTGCAGTAAAATTGAAACGAATATAAAAGAACTTGTACTTAAATTATAAAGGATCATGATGTTCATAACGTACATTTCGCCTCCTTGACTCGCTTCCTTCAATTATGGTAGTTTGAGTATTTGAGATTTTTAGTACATAAAACGAACACCCAAAATCTAACATAAAACACCTATTTTAGTGTATTGACCCTAACGGTCCTATTTTAACATCGCGCCACGTTTGCACGTGCACCTCCTTCGCTTTTATCGACTTCCACGCCTCTAAAAATGGCGCTTTTATTTAAAATTCGAATCCTTAATCTATTTGAAATTCGAATTCTATGTTTACTTGGATTTCGACCTGATCCTCTGTTTGGACCGTTCCAATACTGGCACATTCACCAAAGGAGTTTCTTCATATTTTAAACACTAAGGTCTCCAATCGAAATTCCATTATCTATTATTGGCAATCGAAGAACCCCCTTTTTTCAGAAAAAAGGTCTTATATTCTTCATCAATACTTATCATTAATATTGACTTCTTTTCCCAGGTTGATTCGAAATATTATTTTCTTCTGCCAATTTATCCAATCGAAATTGCCAGCTAACAACTAGACAAAAGCTTTGGCTTCTAGAAACGTGTGAATGCTATCAACATGGAATCATTTTTGTGGAACCAAATACTTGGGAATTTTAGTGAAATAAGACTGAATGTTTTGGCCAAAAAAGATGTTCTTCTAGGACTAGAAAATGCAGATTTTGAGAAGATTTCTCATTGCATGACTGGTAAAATTACTAAAGTATCCTTTAATATACATCCTCCCTCAAGCAAGTCAAAGTTGCTTCAATTGGTAAATTCTAATGTTTGTGTCCATTAAAGGTAAAAATCCTTTAGTGCGGCACTTTATTTAGTTACCTTTATTGATGATTGTTATAGGAAAATATGGGTTTATACCTTAAAGATAAAACACCAAGTGATAGACAAGTTAAAGGAACTATTTGCTTTGGTTGAGAGCTAGATGAGCGAGAAGCTGTAATGTGTTTGTTATGACAATGGTGGTGATTTTTATGGACCATTTGACGCCTATTGCAAGCAGCATGGTATTGCAAATGAAAAACTCCTCCTTAACATTCTCTATTAAATGGTTTAGTAGATAGGGTGAATTGAACACTAATTGAGAAATTTAGGTGTATGCTCGAAGTTAAATTGCCTAGTCATTCTTAGGGTGAGGCGCTTTACACTAAAGGATGTTCTTAATCTCACACATGTTGTTACTTTGAATAGTGAAGTTTCAGAAAAAATTTGGTTTGGGAATTTCAAGTATGCTCATTTAAGAGCCTTTGGTTGTAATGCTTTTGTGCATATTTCAAAGGATGAAAGATCCAACTTGGATGCAAAGGCAAAATAATGTATCTTCATCGGCTATGGGTAAGATGAGTTTGATAACAAGTTGCATGATCTTATAGGGAAAAATTTATCATAAGTCGCTATATGGAGTTCATGGAAACCAAAATATTGAAGATATTAATAAGGTGGAGAAGACTACACCCAAGAAAGATATCAACTTGTCAAATATTGATCTAATTCTGTTACATGTTCATAATTTGGATACTATTAGTGTTGATGATCATAATGGTGAGCTATATGATTATGTTCATGATCAAAAACATGGAGATGAGGTGAATATTCCAAATAATGATGATGAAAGGGAGAATGATATATTACAACATGAGAATTTTGGTGAAGCTCCTGAATAATCTCAAGTTTAACTTAAGAGGTCTAATAGACTGGGATAACCTTGTGCAAGGTATAATTCTCATGAGTATGTGGCCTTGACTAGTGAGGGTCAACGTGAGTGTTTTCAAGAGGCGATGGAAAGTGATGCAAATCAAAATAGGTTGGATAAAATGAATGATGAGATGAAATCATTACATAATAATCACACTTATGATTTAGTGAAGTTTTCTAAAGGAAAAGGGCTATGAAAAAAACATGGATTTATATATTTAAATATGAGAGTAACTCTAAGTCTCCAATGTATAAATCCAAACTAATGCTGAAAGGTTTTCTTCAAAGAAAGGGTGTTGATTTTAATGAGATTATCTCATCCGCTGTAAAGATGTCAATTAGAATCATGTTGAGTTTGGTTGCTACTCTTGATTTATAGGTTAAGCAAATGGGTGTAAAAATGAAAGCTCCAAGAAAGTTGTACATGAAGTTTGAGTTTGTTATATATGATCAAGGATACTAGAAGCCTACTTCGAAGCATTGGGTATTTCTTAGAAAATTTTCTAACGATGATTTCATTATCCAGTTATTATATGTTCATAATGTGCTTATTATTGGAAAAAAAATACTTTTGACATTGATACATTAAAGAAGCAGTTGGGAAATTCATTTTCCATTAAAGATATGTGAGAAGCTAAACAAATTATTGGCATTAGATTCTTGTGTGAAAGAAAGGAGAAGAAACTTTGGATGTCACAAGAGCATTAAATCAAAAGAGTGCTGCAAAAATTCATAATGGAAAGTTCTAAGGCAGTAAGCTTTGCTTTTGCTACTCATTTCAAGTTGAGTTTTAATCAAATTCCTTTAAGTGAAAATGATACATTTGATATGAAACATGTTACTTATGTGACTGATGTGGGTGGTTTGATATATGTAATGTTGTTGGTGCAACTGGCCTCATTTTGTCAAGTTGAGGTTGAGAGCATTGTAATGATGTAAAATGGAATTTAAGGTTTCTTTGCGGAACCACTTGTATGAGGCTTTTCTTTAGAGGAAATAAGTCTAATCAAGTGGGGTACTTTGACTCCAATATAGATGAGGACATTGGTTCCATAATGTTCACTTTGAACTACATGATTAAATTTTCAAGGGAGTTATGGTTTGAAACCAAATTGCAAAAGTGTGTAGCATTGTCGACTATAAATGTTGAGTTCATTTCATTATAGAAGCATGCAAAGAGTTACTATGGTTACATAATTTTTTGCAGGAACTTAGTTTAGTTCAAGACAAATATGCGTTATTTGTTGATAGTCAAAGTGTTATTCATCTCGGTAAGAATTTGACTTTTCAAAATAGGTCCAAACATATTAATGTGATATATCATTGGATACATTACATTTTGGATGCTAAGTTATAAAGTTAGATAAAGTTAATACATATGATAATGGTCTAATATGATGAATAAAGCATTACAAATAGGGAAATTTAAAGCTTGTTGTGATATCGTCAATTTGACAATTTTCTCCACATAGTTGTTAGGGGGAGATTTGTTGGTTTGAAGGTGGAAAACACAAGAAATGAGGGGTTTGAATTGGTTTCTTCTTTGAAAAAATTTTAAAACACAATCCCTTTAATAATTAAATACTTTTGCTCTTGATAAAGATTGAGAATATGAAAGTAGTAAAGAACACAATATTCTTATTCTTGTTCACTTGAAACCTCAAGCTACGCTAGTCCACCATTCCGAGGTGATTTGCCTCTCGAACGAGGACTTAATCCAATAATCCAACTGATTATTACACTTGCACAACCCAACCGGAAGTGACTAACACCTACACACACCAATTATATATGACTAATAACTCTAAGACTAATCGCTCTAGACTTTGAGAAGTGACCCAATCGATCTCAAGGAACAATCAAACAATTTGATAACAAGTTTGTTTATGAGTAAATATGCTTCTACACAAGCTAATATGTGTAAAAAAAATTTAGTACAAATGACTTGAAAGAATATACAGCATTTTTCAAAGAAAAGATAACGCTTTTAGCGAGTATTCTTCGTGAATTAGTTGTTTCTTCAAGTATTCAAGCCTTTATACAATGTCATGCATGTGATAACCGTTGAGGGTACATATGGAAATATGAAATTTGTATGCCTGAGAGAACATGGGGGACAAGATCGTATGTAGTGTTTGCCCTTCATGGTAGTGGACTAAAATGTTTGTTTGTACCATATACTATTGTACCACGTTAATGTTATCTTCTAACGTTATGTACTTTAGAGGCTTCTACGAGCATGAATAAGAGGAGAGAATCTAACATTTGGTTAATAAAAGCTTCAAGCCTTTATAATCTTTAGATCTTCCTCTTCAGAGTACTTAGCACTTGGTTTTGAAGAACCTTGTATCAGAACACAAGGTTGAAAGAACTTCAAGTCTTCAGAACCACGTCTTCAGAGTCTTCGGCACTTGTTCTTGTAACCTTGTATCATAACATCGGTTCATAAGAACTTCAATTCTTTAGAATCTTCAGATACATGTCTTCAGTGTCTTTAAGCACTTGGTCTTCAGAACCCTTATATTCTAAAACTTGAGTCTTCAGCATCTTGACATAACTAGCACTTCTGTCTTTAGATCTTCTGAATGGTTTCTTCAGACTAATGTATCAGATTAACTTAGCTTCAGAGCCTTCTAAAGTTTTCCTCGCTACTTTCTCATCAGAACATCTATAACTTAGAAGAGAGGAATTTTCTCTTCTAATGTCTTGGCCATCCATCCAAGGTAACATGTTTGTTTATTCTTAAAAATACAACAAACATTGGAGTAATAAAATTGTTCACTCAAAACTCAGAGACATTATTGCAGAACCAAATATTGTTATAATAATCTCACCCTTTTTGATGATGAAAAAACTATGTATTTTGATGACACAATTTTGCATAACATCAAAAGAAAGTACAAATGAGAAAGGTAAGGATTACTTAGCCTTTACATGTAAGCTCCCCTTGAATCACAAACTTGGTAAAAGATCAGAACTTCTGACTAAGGACCATCTGAACAACTGCACCCCCTGGTTCCAATAGATTAGATAGATGGATCTTGAGAGTCTTGATTCTTGAATACACCACTTCTTAATTGAGAAATTGAACTTAAATGTCCTCAACAGTTCCAGATTCTCCAATTAGAACTTGACTTCGAACTAACTCTGCCAGAGTCTAGTTAAAGAGTCATATGCATGCCTTTCTTCAAATTCCATAAAAAATCCTAAAAAAGAAAAGCAAAACAGTTCTACCAAGAAACAAAAGTTTATATTTGGTTAGAATGTAAGGCATTTTCAGAGAATATGATTATTGAGAATATAAATTACTTTAATCCACACCCACTTTTGTCATAATCAAAAGTTATATTCAAAAGTGTGAAAAACACAAAATAAAATAATAGAGAATAAACAAAATACGCTCATTCATTCAAACGAAGGAAAACATAAGGTCAAAACATTTATGAAACAATGACAAGATTTTGGAAGAAAACATTCAAAAGATTTTGCAACAAAAATCTAAGATTTGGAGGGAGAAGGATTTGGTCCATAAATCTTCTTAAGAATCAACTCCAACATATTTTGAACATCATTGACGACTTTTCTACTCTTTTCAGCTCTGTTTAACTTTTTTTGTTCCTCTTATCTCCTCAATAAGTAGTATTCTTAACCTCGAAATTGTTGTGCAATTGAAGGTTCAACTAAAGCAACTTGAGAAGATTCTTTTGCCTTCTTCGCAGCCGCCTTTCCTTTTCCGCTTGGACTCTAGCATCCTCTTCAACTTTTAGTCGACTCTCTTCCTGCCTCTTTTTGCCTCTTTTCTCATTAAGGGCCTTAGCTTCGCCTTCCTTTTGCCTCGAGCAAAAATTTGGAATGCACGAATCCTTTACATTTCTTCCAACTTTTGCTTGACAAGCTCTACTGCTGTCGTTTGAAGTTGCAAAGAAGTTAAAGATTCTTTCAACCTCAGATTTCAACCATTGCTCACAATGTGCCCACGCGGCATCCAGATCCTTGTGAGAAGAGCTAATCCTAGCCTCTTTATTTAATTTAACTATCTTTTTCTGGGCCTTTTCCCTAAACATATTAAGGCATTCATCCAAGGTTTTGGGACTAGGTTTCTCATATATTATCAAAGACAAATCAAAGGAGAGGGGTTCAGATGGACGAACCACTTCAGTGAGTCCTTGAAGCTCAGAAGTTTGATCTGATTCATTTAGAGAAATCTCAATGGTTTCAAGGTTATCAATTGCCATTCTTCCGAATTTAACAAGGTTTATGGGAGAAACTAGGTCAGGATATACGGTGTTTTGATTAGAATTAGATGATTGGTCATTGAAGGAGCAAGGTTATCATTATAGTGACTACCAAGAGATGGAGGAGTTTGAAATTGAGGTACGGATGTCACAATTGAGGGAGTTAAGGTGATAATGGGTGTTAATGAAATGTGAGCCGTGATAGATGGAGTTTTTGAGAATGAAGCAATTATGTCAGATGTGACTTAGATTGTTTTAGAGGGGGGAGTTCAGATGGTGGTTACAATATCAGAACAGGATATTGACGAAGATGGTTTTGAGATAGTTGTGGTAGAAGGTTATGATATAGATGGTGGTAATAAAAATGATTTATAAGTGACATAAGAACTAGGTTTGGAGATAGTTGATGAAGCATTTAGTGTTTTAGGGACAAGAATTGAGACGGAGGTTACAGAAGATGGCTTACTTTGGCATTTCTCACTAGAATAACATCATTTAGAAGCTTTGACTTCTTCTTCTTTTCTTCTCGTAATCGTGACTATCTCGCCTCTTTGCTTCCTTTTACATTTAGGACTATCCTTTTCTTCCATCGATGTGATAGTTACATCATGCTCAACCTTACTCATTATCTCAACATATTTGAACACTTTTCAGATCTCGAGAGAAAACAAAGGAAAATTCTCATGAGAACTTTATTGAGAATTTCACCAAGTTAAGTTGATGTCTCTTTTGACCTCGTAAATAATCTTCATATTTTGAGAGTTTGAGTTGTGAATGGTTCACCAAAGACTAGAGACCGCATCATCATTACACTTTTCCTCTTCTATAAAAAATGCTACCATACCACATTCAACCATTATATATGTAATCAAACGCCCACATGGAATGTAGTTGGGAACCTTTTCGATCATTGGGTTCTTGTTTTCTAATGACCTCTTTCAGATGATTAAGAAGAAAAAAGGGAGGCTTACTTTCTTCTTGGTCATTAGATAGAACAACATAAATTATTGACCGATATTAAAGTGATCTACAGAGCTGGTATTGGGTCTAGGGTTTATGCAGCCTAGAATGAGTTTGTGCCAAATTATGAGATTATCATGGAGATCCTTGCTCTTACACGCTTTCTTCTCTATGGAGTAGTTTTTAAACATTAGAGATTGAAGGCTTTCCTTATGCCCATCAGACTTAAAGTTCATGAAAAAGGTGCACTTCCCTTCCAAGAACTTTAAACCCAATAAATCTGCAATATATTTGTCTGTAATGATAATTCTTTTCCCTAATACATCGGAGACAATGTGTAGATCATCACAGTCTGCATTTTTCAAGAATTCCTTCACTAAGTGTTCATAAGTAGGACCTTGAAGCCTCATGAAGAAAAGTTTCCAACCTTGAGCCTTCAGTTCATCATCTAAAATATGACAATTGTTGTCAAGATTTTCAAAATCAACCATTAATTCCTTAAGCATTATCAGTTCTTTTGGATCGATGTTGCAGTGAACTTGAATAGCTTTCTGTGTGATATGGTTTTCATCAATTCTTTTACTAGACAATGAACCAACCTTGACTATAGTTGGTGGAGAAGCAACAATTGATGATGGAGTGAGTGTTGTAATGGTAGTTGACGATGGAACTATAGTAGTTATTGGAGTTTCAATCTTGTTCCATTTCTTCTACAAATTTGGTAGCTTCTTGTTGTTCGATATTCATCCATAGAGAGATGAGAAGATGAACAAATGAAGATTGTAGGAAAAATTTCTTGAATGTTTAATGTAAAAGATCTTAGGAATTAGGATTTTTTATAAACACGAAAGAAGGTGAATAGGTGAAAAGAAAATAAGTTGTATATAACGTTTAACAGAAAAAGATCATAGGGTTTAGGGTTTTTTAGAAAAACGAAATAAGGTGAATAGGTGAAAAGAAAATAAACTATACATATATATATATATATATATATATATATATATATATATAAAGAAAATTTTAATTACACAACCTTTAAAACTAAATTTTAAGTAAAAAAATAAAAAGATAAAAGTAATGTAATCATGGGTGGTAATTAATAAAGTTAATCATGAATGATCAATTCCAAGAATTAGCATATTGTTCATTATCTAGCTTAGATAACGTGTGATGATTAAGGATAACCAAAGAGTTACATGTGTTAATCACTGCACTTACTAAGAGACACGCTTGATATTCTCAAAATTTTGGAAAACCAAAGGGTTTCCATCTTATCAGGGACACTTCTGACTGAAGCATCTTCCGATGATTGAGATTAGAACTAATGAATAGAGAATTTACGCTATTAAATTTGTAAGTCTTCCACCTGACCTGTCACAGCTTCTTTCAGAACCAATTTATTCTGACATTTCATAATTCCTTCTGGATTCAAGTTTCAAATCTTAGAACATAGATTTTCTTTCCAGCAAGTTTGGAAATCATCCATTCTTTGGGTTCCATCAATGGTGTCTCAAAATTCTAGAACATCTACAACATAGACAATCTAATCTTTTGGTACCCATACTTTGGGTCCTTTCTTCTTACTCTTTCAAGAGGTCTTTAAACCTTTGGATTTTTGTGAAGCATCATAATTGTATGGAATCGGTGCATTATATTTTGGTTTACAAGTTTCCTTCTGTGTCAGTGATTGTGATGCATTAGAAACTGATTCCTCTGCTTTTGAACACTCTAACTCAATTCCAAAAAGCACCGGTTGTTCAAATAAAGGTATTAGTTTTATACTCTCAGTCTCATCCATTAGCTCGTGGTCAAGAGTATCAAGCCATTTTTCTTCTATATATGCTTTTAGCAAGGAAGTGTTGAAAAGCTCTATTATATCTAACAATTTCATTTAGGAGTATATGCTAGGTGATCTCTTCTTCTATTTTAGATACTTTACTCTTAAGAACATCATTTGTTCTTTCTATAGAACATAATTTTTCATTTAGGTCTAAAATGTTTGGCTCGCTCTTAGTATAAGGTTCGAAGCATTCACAAAAGTCTTTTTAGATCTTTGTGCTTGCTTAGAAGAGGTGATACCTTTTCATAAGTTTAGCTAATCCTAAATCTAGTTTAGAATGAGAAAGGGTAGATAGTACCTCATCATCATCATCATCGAATCGACTCTTCTAATAATGGTCCATTTGTACTAGTCTCCACACAAGAGCCACGTTATTGTTGTTCATCGTAATCTTCTTCCTCCGAACTCGAATCATCCCACACCGCCAAAAGACCTTTATTGGCTTTGAAAAACTTCTTAGCTTTTCTCTTTGAGTTGAGAATAGTCATTTTGTAATATCCATGTTCATTGCATTCATAGCATATGACTTCCATTTCGAGTCTCTTCTTTGGTCGATGTAGACTCTTGTCTACCTCTAAATTTTCTTGACCCTCGAACTTACTTTGTCTATGTTTCCACAATTTGTTTATCTTTCTAGAGATCAGAGATAGTTCCTATTCATCAGAGTCTTCTTCAGACTCTTTTGATTTCTCCATTTCTTGATAAGCCTTTGTCTTTTTAGACTTAGACTTCAATGGTTTCATCCTCCTTTGAGGTTCATCTTATTGATGCTCAATTTCATGACTTCTTAAAGTCTTCAACACTAGTGTTGTTAAGATCCTTTTCCAGTTTCAAAGCAGTTACCATGGGTCTCCATTTGACAGGCGGACGTGTGATAATCTTTTTAATATGATCTACAATAGTATATCCTTTTTCCATAACTCAGAGACCTGCAACAAGCATCTGAAATCTTAAAAACATCGTTTCCACAAAATCATCTTCTTCCATTCTAAAAGCTTTGTATTTCTAAATTTAGGCCAATGCCTTTGTTTCCTTAACTGGAGCATTTCCTTCAGAGTCATCTGAAGAGAATCAAAGATAGACTTAGCAGTCTCGTTATCAGTGATCTTTTCGTACTCTATATATGATATTACACTGAGAAGGATTATTCTTGCTTTATGGTGGTTCTTAGCGTCTATCAAGGCGCTTCTGGGAACTTCTCTTCCTTCTTCATCTATTGTAGGTGTAACCATCAACTACAATATCCCATAGATCTATATCAAATCCAAGAAGATTACTTTTATCCTATCTTTCTAGTAGTCAAATCTTTCTCCATCTAAGATCAAAGGTTTTGAACTACAAAAATCTCTTTCTTTATCAGAAGCAATAACAACTACATTGTTGTTGCGAGCAGCCATTGTTGTTTTTCACATTGGATCGATGCTGAATATTGTAAGGTGCTTGATAAAAATTCTAACGTTTATATTACTTAAGAACCGGAGCTCTGGTACCAATGAAGGTGCAAAAAAACACAAGAGGGGTTTGAATTGTGTTTTCTTCTTAGAAAAAAAAAACTTTTCTTTTAAAACACAATCCCCTTTAAAAATTAAATACTTTTGCTCTTCATAAAGATTGAGAATATGAATGTAGTAAAGAACGCAATATTTTTATCCTAGATCACTTGAAAACCTCAAGCTACTCTAGTACGCCCTTTTGAGGTGATTTTCCTCTCTCCAACGAGGACTTAATCCAATAATCCAACTATTTATTACACTTGCACAACCCAACTAGAAGTGACTAACACCTGCCCACACACCAGTAATGTGCTTATATGTAAACAGATTTTTAGTACAAATGACTTGAAAGAATATACAACTTTTTACAAAGAAATAATGTTTCAGCGTAGAGTATTCTTTGTGAGGTTTCTAGTGAATTAGTTGTTTCTTCAAGTCTTCAAGCATTTATATAGTGGCATGCATGTGATGTAACCATTAAAGGGTACATTTGGAAATATGAAATTTGTGGCGGCTTGAGAGAACGTGGGGGACAAGATCTCACGCAGCGTCCGTCCTTCATGGTAGTGGAATGAAACGTTTGTTTGTACAGTGTACTATTGTACCACATTAAAGTTATCTTCTAACCTTCTGTACTTTAGAGGTTTCTGAGACCATGACTAAGAGGAGTAACTTATGGTTAATCAAAAATTCAAGCCTTTAGAGTCTTCACATCTTCATCTTCAGAGTCCTTAGCACTTGGTTTTGAAGAACCTTGTATCGTAACATAAGGTTTAAAGAACTTCAAGTATTTAGAGTATTTAGAACCACATCTTCAGAGTCTTCAGCACTTGGTCTTGTGACCTTGTATCATAACATAAGTTCAGAAGAACTTCAAGTCTTTAGAATCTTCAGATCCACATCTTCAGAATCTTTAAGCACTTGGTCTTCAGAACCCTTATCTTCTGAAACTTCAGTCTTCAGCATCTTGACATAAGTAACACTTCTATCTTTAGATCTTCAGACTGGTTTCTTCAGACTAATGTATCAAAGTAACTTAGCTTCAGAGCCTTTTGAAGCTTTCTTCGCTACTTGTTCAGCATAACCTATGTAGCTTAGAAGAGAGATTTTCTAATGTATTGGCCACGCCATCCATCAGAAGCAAAACCTGTTTGTTTATTCTTAAAAATATAACAAACATTAGAGTAACAAAATTGTTCACTCAAACATACTCTTTGTTATCATCAAGACTCAGAGACATACTTGCATAACCAAGTCTTGTTCTAACAAGGTTTAGGATCCATTTCTATATGGAGAAAGACGCAAATATGTTAGCCCATTTGTGTCTCACTTATTTAATTGAAGAGGGCCAATTTAGGGTTGAGTGAAGAAGAGAAAAAGAGGCACAAAATCAGCAACAAATGAAAGAAAAGAGGAGATAAACCTATTGCAATTTTTCTACAACTATTGTCACTAAATTGACTATTCTAGATTCATGAACCGTTATAGGGGTAGGTTTGCAACACATGTGTCTAAATTTTAATTGTTTGGTTCATCAAAATGTAGTATTGAGAGATATTTCTTTGCACTAAACCGCAAATTTGAGTAATTTTTCAACTTTTGATTCTCTTATTTGTAAGCTAGTTTGCTTTGTGATTTTGAGGTTGTTAGGAATAGTTTGTGAATCACTTTATGACTCTCCCTGCACTTATTTTATTATAAATGATTCATTTATCCGTATGGATGATTAGTGGTTTTACCTCGTATTAAGGGATTTTGCAAGATAAAATAGCAATGCTCTCTTGTTTCTTTATTTGTTCGATTTGATATCATATATTTATTAACGAATCCTTATAGGTTCTTAAAAGTTTAGAGAATTTCATATCCGCAACATATTAGTCTATTATTGTGTCTTAATTCTCCATCATTACATATTGTCCTTATTTTTAGCGGTGCAAGTTGAGGTTTTTAATCGACCACTACTAGTTGACTCGCTCCACCTGACAATTAAATGAATGAGATTGTGCCTGTGGCGATGCACATTGGCCCTTTCATTAAAACTCTTTCTTCACACATCTTTTTTGTTTATAAGACACAATTCAATTTCCAAAATTTTCCTCCCCAAAGCATAAGAATGAGTTAATTAATGTAATCACTTTTTTCCATAAAGTTAACCTCAAATTTATTATGATTTGTTAAATTATGAACTCAACAATTTTTTTAAAATTGTTGATTTACTATAAGTTCAATTCTTAGATGACTAAATATTAATATATGGATAATAATTTTCATTTTTTAATTAATTCATTTGTTACATCTTAAAAATATTCATAGCTATTTAAAATTAATATTTAAAAATATTAACAGAGTCCATCAATCAACCTTTGGAACTTCAAAAAAAACTATTTTAATTGATTCATTTGTCGCATTAAGAGGGATTAGTGACCCAAAAGTGGGTATACAAATCGATCATTTTTGCCATTCTTATTCAAAATTGCTAATGTCAAATCTCTTGGCTAGAAGTTTATATTGTTTGAGAATCAAATGTGAAGAAAAAGTTTTACATTGATTAAAAAAGTGAAGATTGAACAATATATAAATGAAAGTATCCACACACCTATCATTTTAAGATTTTAGGTGGACATGTGTGTCTCTCACAAAAAGGTGTGTCTAAAGTATAAAATGCTTTCTCCTCAAAATTTTCTCTTAAGAAGTCTCACGTTGATTATAAAAGAGAAGATTGAACACTATATAGGTGAGAGAATCCACACACCTATCACCTTAGAGACTGTTTGGTGCGTAGAATATGATAGGATATAAAACAAAATGATATGATATAGACCGGATAAGACTATCCTTGCAATAAAATACACATTTAATTTGATAAAAATAATTAGTATTCATATTTTTAAATTTTAAATAATTATTTTATTTTTAAATATTTCAATTTTTAGGTTTTATTTTTTTTATTATAAAAATCTATAAAATTATCCTTATGAAAAATCATACATACTTTTTAAAATTGATTTATTCATATCTTTTAATTTAATATCAAATTAATTTTTATTTATATCTTATCATATTTAATTTTTGATTTTAAATTATATTTTATAGAGATAAATGAATATATTATTTTCTTATCATATCATGGCGAATTTAACATAGTTCATATTCAGGATAAAATTTAAACTAGTGAGCAGAATATGATAAGTTTCGGGGTTAACTTATTATATTATGTTGTGTCATCAAACATTGGATTGAAATAAGATATGATACGTATATCTTATCATGACTCTTATCATGCACACCAAATAAATTTTTAAGATTTTATGTGGATATGTGACCTGTCTTCCATAAAGATCACAAAAAAGGTGTGTTCCAAAGTATAAAATTAAGATTTTAAGATTTTAGGTGGATAATGATCCTAATATCTAGAGTAAGGAAGATCCCAATATAGTGACAGTTATAGTTTGGGTGTTGTGTAATAACAAAATTAATTGGATCAAGAATGAAGAAAAGATGGACGCTAATTACCTAGGTGTGTAAGATTTTGGTTATGTGCTCAAGAACTACTTAGGGATGACATGAATAGAATCTAACACCAAAGTGATTAACAATCTCCTCGTACATGTTGGTTGATGTGGGGTTTAAAGACCACTTTGTCAGGATCAATAGAGGTTGGTGTGTTAAAAATTGTGTTAGGAATTTTAGGGTGGCTGGTGCATCGAGGGATCATGATCGATATCCCATTAGTGGTTGAATCATATTCTTTTTGAAAGTGATTCACAATTAGTGGTTGAATCTATTCACGCTACTTCATCCGATAATTCGAATTTAGTAATGACTATTGCTAGTATTCTCGTAATGACTTTGAAATCAAATTTGTAAACTGTCAAACTAATCGTGTTGCTCATAATCTAGCACGTACCATCAATTTTTAATCTCGATGCATGATGTTTTATTTGAGTCTCCTTGTATTGAACCATTTATATTTGACGATATGAGTTAAGTTTATGTTTATAAAATAAATACTTGTACAGTATAAAAAGGAATATAATAAAACACTAGAAAACTTTAATTATTAATTATACATTTGAAATGGTCAAATATATAGCAGAACATATTCTTTAAATAAAAAATTATACCAGAACATATGAAGTACTACTACGTATTTTGATTTTCAAATGCATATAAATATCAGAAAAAGCATTCAATTTGATAATTGAATGTTTACCAAAGAAACAAGAAAAGCATTAAGTGTATAACATAAATGTTACCCAACCACATTAAAACCATCTATATTTTTTTCTTAATGTTCTCTGTTTTCCCATTTCCCTATCCCAAGTGCGATTATTTCTCTTGATATTAAATGTGGCATTAAAAACTTTGATGGCTCATCTTAAATACATACACCTTCCTTTGCATGAAACCATCAAATACACGCCAAAATTAATTTTCTTCAAATTAAATTTCTTTTCCAATCCATTTGTTTTGATGGTAAATTCTAGCCTTATAAGTAGGCATTAATTTTTCCTTTTAATTTTAGCGTGCATGATTAACACGCATTCAGTTTATGTTACCATTTTTCTAAAACACTTGTTTTTCTTCTTAAAGGCCATTTTGATACTTCATCTCTATTCAAAACATAGACTAGCTTATAAGTCTATATGACCAAATTATTTGGTAATGGTCATTTTCACAAATTTATAGAATTACTTTTATTAGTATAAATATAAATATTATTAATGAGATAATATAATTGTAAGGGAATAATAGTGCCTTTTAGTGGGATCGGGTTGTTTTATTAGTATTTATTGCTACATTATGAAATATTTGAAAAGAAAAATTAGTTTTTAAAGTATTTTGAATATAAGGGTGAATAGACTTTTTCAACTTGAAAATAAATTGATAACATTTATTTATATGTATGGTCTTATTTTAAATATGTGGTGTCATGATCATTTCATTTATACCTTATTTTTAATTTATGATTGTCTCTCTTCTTCCTTCAATCCTAATTTTCTTTTGTTTTTATCCACTAAATTGGAGTGTATTTAGTCAATTTTGATTTAAAATCACCCTCCGAATTGTTTTTCGCTTCCTTTCGCTCAAATAAGAGATTTCATATATTTTTAGTCTTTTTCTTTGTGATTTTGTCGTCTTAGTGCCGTTGTGTGATTTTCACTGCCTTAGTGTGGCGTGTTGGTGGTCGTTATTGCGGTGTTATTTTGTTTTCCGTCTTGGTGTGATATTTGTTCTTGTTCAGATTTGACAAATTAGCTTCGATCCTGCATATTCAACGAATGATTTTGACGTCATCAATGTTGCATTCGAGACGATATGAGTATTTCGTTTCAATTTCATTATTTAGGCATTTTGCCGTTATATGCTATTAACGGGTGTTGTGAGTTTGTTCGCAGATTCATCGTTTTAAGTTTATAGCGATTTTGAATTTGGATTATTTGATGTATTCTATCAATTTGAATGAATGAATATCTTTTTTTAATCAAATAAATAAATAAATTCTTTAAATTTCTTATTTATTTATTTATCAAGATTTTGAGTTTAGGTTGTCCTATTAGAGGTGTTGAGAATGTATCTCCATAGATTGTCATATTAGAGGTGTTAGAGAATGTGTCACTGTGTCATATATATAACTAGTAAGTGTAGGGTAGTCGATAGGGTGTGGTCACTGGATTGATATAGTCATACAAAAAATAGTGGGTGGATGGAGATTTGGACCTCCGCCCATCAAAATCGCCCGCTTAAGATGTACGTCGCTAAAGCCCATTAATTTAACTTATCTAATAATAAGCCCATTTTTTAGTTAATTCTATCATTTCCAATAATTGATGGTTTTATTCTATACATTTATTTGTGAATATAAATAATTTTTAATTAAATTTTGTTAAAATGATGCTTTATAAAAATTGTTCTAAAAAATAAGTGAAAATCTAATTGAAATGTAAAAAATCTTTTAATATATTAAAAATAAATAATAAAAAGGAAAAGTTAGCGGGCAAGCTCATCGTCTCAACCGCCACACTAAGGTGACAAGCTAGATTTTTATCCCCATTTCCATCAGGGCTTGCCCGACCCGCTTTTCTTAGCGAGCTTAAGACGGGAAGGGAAGTAGTCAAGGCCTATTTTTCTATTCCTAGTGTTAACTATTGTTCCGACTACTGAAGTGCTTGTCGAAGGTCACCCCACCATCCAGACACAATCGAGGATTCATCTTCCCACTTCATTAGCCACACGACATCCTCTACTTGAGCAATGTCAAGCACATGTGTAGTTCATCTCGCTAAGGACTATGTTCATTATGTCTATTATACTCGACATAACGGCTAGTTACGAGCATCATCATCCTGATTTGACCTAGTCACGGACAACTATATTCCCGTATCCATATCTCGCCCAAATATAGAAACCAATGAGAGTCCTCCTAAGATCATTATATAAACTCTCATATATTTGAGGGCAAGGTATCATTTTCCTACACTCAAAACCCTAATATTCACTATCCTTTTTTGAACATTTTCTTACTTTAGCATCGGAGTGCATGCAAGTACACCACCCTCCTCAACATCAATTTGCTCAAGGATCTTCAATCGTCTGACCATCTCGATTCTATTCATTTCTTTAGATCATGGCGCCTGTTAGAAAATATCTTCCTGTCTTCATTCCGTATCGAATATCATACTCTTAAACTCCCAACGAGATGGACGATAACAATGATCGCCTCCTTTCAAAGAAGGTCGTTCTTTCACCTGCCTTAAAGATTGACATGAACGATGCTCTCCTCATCTCGAGGACCCCATTGATTAGGGATGACGCCTCCCGACTCGATGATGTGGACATAGATTCTCTGGATAACCGTAATACAAGATCCAAGTCATGTCATCTGTCATCCTCAACCGACATCATTATTGACCAACATGGACCCAACATTAGCTTTATTCATTCGCTTAATCACACTAACAATCTCCTCCTCCAATGTGGTCAATGTATCGAGGCTCGAAAATAACCGCCCATCATCTCCATCTCGAGACCCAAAACAACCACTTACCACACCTCCAAGAAGACCTCTCAAAATCGTGATCACCCCATCGATCTTTCCTCAAGAAGAAAGGACACACCCTCCTCGTGAAAATCGGGATCTCCTTCGCACAAGAAGACAAAGAACGAACTGTATCGCCCCATGATAGTTCTCTCTCTCTCCTAGACCAAGGTAGGGAGAGAGCTCCCCATCAAAAAGAAACAATCATGGATATCCCTATTCCATCCGGTCTGGAGAAGTCTACCAGGCTCGGTCAATATGATGGCACCACTGACCTCGACGAACATATCGAGAACATCGATGCCTTTCTTGATTATCGAGGAGTTCATGGAGCTATCAAGTGCCTCCTGTTCCCAACGACCATGAGGAAAGGGGACATGGCCTAGTATAAAAGCTTGCTCGATTGTTTAGTCACCTCCTGGAAGCATCTGGGGAGACTATTCTCCAAACATTTCACCGCCTCCCAACGCCACCCAAAGTCAGAGGTGTAACATCCCGATTTTTAATAGCTAATTATTAATTATTATTATTATTTATTATATGATGTTATAATTAATTTAATTTGGTGATTTAAATGAAAATTAAATTGTTTTAATATTTGTGTTATTTGAATAATTGTGTTTTATGAGTAGAAATATATTTGGTATTGGGCCTAAGAATTATGAATAGAAGTAATGAAAAGGTGTTAAGTATTAAGCCCATTAAGACAATCCTAGTTAGTAAAGGGTTGGAAGTAATTCATAATTAGAATTGCCATTTGGTGAAAGAAGAGAAAGAGGAAAGAAGAGAAGAGAAGAGGAGAAAGAGGAAAAGTGAAGAGGAAACCCTAGAAAAGGAATCTTCAAGAGGTAAGGGGGAGAATAAATGTTATTATTTATTTGTATGTTGTTGGATAGTGATTAGTAACATGCTAGGTTGTTCAATTTCGATTTCTAGAATCTTTGAATGTTAGGGTTTGAAGAGGAATTGTGTTTTTCAACTTAGAATGATGGCGCATGATTAGTAACATGTTAAGATACCCTTTAATGATGTTATTTGGCTGTTTGGAATGGATTTTGTGTGGTAATTTCATGGGAGAAAGAAGCTAGTTCGTAGTAGAAAAGTGTTGTTTTGCAGACTGCGCTTAGCACCACCAAGATCGAGCTTAGCGCGAAATGTTATGTAAGATTAGGTTTGTCTGTTCATGAAAGGGCGCTTAGCGCGATAGACCGTGCTTAGCGTGACCTGGAATGAAAAGTGTTATTTTTAGGATCTTTTGACATGAAATCTCATATGATTATATTTAGGATAGTATTTTCATATATGTGATTAATTGATTCGATCCAAATTAAATGCTTTTGGATGTTTTGAATATTATTTCAATGTATGCTAGATTACTTGAGTAATAGTATGGTGAATCTTATTTGATGGAATATTGTGAATAACATTGATGGAATGATATGCTATATGCTATTTGTTATGTGTGGTGATATGTATATGCTACATGTAATGCTTGTTGTTGTTGGAACATAATGTTGGCAAATGGTGAATAGTTCACAAGAGTTGAATTATGGTGATATGCTTGAATAATCGAGGTTGGAGGATAATCTTGATTTGCATATGATGTTGTTGAGGCACATGCATACATGGTTGACCTTGAAAATTGAGGTGGTGGAACTTTGGGTCCACAATTGGCTCGATCCTTGATGGATAAGTAACTGAAACTTTGGGTTCACATATTGGCTTGATCCTTGAATGGATAAGTAGCAATTTGGCTCGATCCTTGTATGGATAAGTAGCGAAGGTTTTGGTCTTGTCCAGATTAGAAGCGTGGCTTTGATTCTAAGATAATGAATCAAAAGCGAGGTGAATGAAATGATCCCAATGGTCCCACATGCATATTGAAAGCATTGTCTCTCATGAGTCGCGATGAATATGTATTGGAATTGTGATAGTTGATTATATGAATAATTGAATTATTTAGATTGATGATAATTATGTTATTTGTGATACATGTAAACATGTTATACTTGGAATGTCCTTATAATCATATTATTTTGGAATATTACTTGAAGTGTGTGGAATTCTTGAATAGATGATGTTTCTATATTGCTTTCAATTATATTTAGATAATGATGTGAATTCTCACTCTTCAGTTATGACGTTGCCTCCATGTGGGTAGCAGGTGTTCCGAGATTAGAGGTGTCAGCACGAGACTAGTTGAGGAGTTTTAGCCTGGTTTATCCTATACTAGGTAGTCGAGTCACCGTTCTGGTCATGTAACACCTAAATTTATCTAAATTTTTGCTTTTATGAGATTTTGTTATGTATTCTCATATATTTTGATGTGTATGTTGAGATACTATTTTGATGTGGCCTGGTGTCGATGTATGAATTATGATGACTTTATTATGTTATGGATTCATAGATTTTCATCCAATGGTTATAGTATGGGATGTAATCATTGATAGTATCTATGAATATGAAATGATCCGCTAGAAATGCATGATTTCGCTTTTAAAGCATGAGATTCAAATATGTGTTATGATTATGACCAAAGTATATATGTATTGTTTTAATATTGGAACAAAAATATGTAATGCCCTCTTGATATGAATTTTATTTTACTCGATTTATGCTATGATTATTGGGTTTAGAAAAGGGGTGTCAAGAGGAACTCCTAGAAGCCATCATTTAGGTTAAAGAAGAATCTCTCCGAGCAAACATCGAGAGGTTCAATCAAGAAGTCGCTCAAGTCTCAACGACGGACGATATGAAGAAATATCTCCTAGGACTACACCCTCGCAATGACTTCGCGGAGGTCAGGCATTGAAACACTCTCAATTGGATGCTTTCCTCCCGAAAGCCCGCATACATCCAATACAAGGAATAGGAAGCCGCTAATTGTGCTCGTGATATCCGACATAGGAAAATGTTAAGAGTTCAAAACTGAAGACCCCTCGACATCCCGTCAAAGGAGAAAGAAAGCGGGAGGATAAACCCCGCGATTCTAGATACCACAAGGGGCTGGTTGGTCGATTCTGACTACACCCTCAAGACCTCTCGGAGCGATCTTGACCAAATATGCAAACCCAAGTTCAAACAAGGGTACGCTTTCCTACTGCACTCCCGATAAAGCGAGGACAAATAAGAGTAAATATTGCAGATTTCACAGAGTCACGAGCACGCCGATGCATCATCGATCCACTTGAAGAATGCGATTGAGATCCTAATAAGAGTCAGCATCTCAAGCAATACAAGAAGAAGGAATTGTGGAAAGAAGAAACCCCTCGCCTAGCAAGGTCGGAAGAAAACCCGCCGAGGAGTCTTTCATGTCAAGCAATATAACTATATTTATGCCAAGACTTCATCTTCCTCGATCTTGATACCACCCCATCGTACTTAGGCCGACATCATGTACACTCATTTCCTCCTCGACGCTATAGCTCAACGAGACTCCACCGACCCTTACTTCGCCCCTGATCTACAAGGATTCAATGGCTCCACAAAGAAAACACGGGATACGTTGAATTGATCGTGACCTTCTGGGGACGAGAGACCTGAAGGTCCATCAAAACACAGCTTCTAGGTCGCCGATTTCGTTCTTGTATTAGTGCATTTTCTCGAACGATTTTCGCCGAAAGCTAATCGCAGACCATCCACTCAGACATCATAAAGACCAAAATATAGATATTTTGTAGATATTTTTGTGGTCCTTTACAATGTCTTTTAATTAATTAGTATTTAATATAGTATTTTGATATATTTATGTTTATATTTAGTTTTGTTTATATTCTATTATTTAACTTTGTTTATGTTTAATTTGTAGGTTTTGGTAATTCTACTTTCAAGCATGGATTCAAGGAAGTGGAGAGCTTAAAAGATAATTTCAAGCTATTTTTTGA
>CM038792.1:323399183-323453959 GCA_021764765.1 Vicia sativa | reverse complement strand
TTCTTTTACCTCCCTTTCTTTTCCTTTATTGTGAACCAAAGTTTTCTTTGTGATTTGCATTAGAGGAAAATAAGCCTATGATTGAATTGAATGAGGCTTTGGCAGCTTGTTGATGGTTGAAAAACACCCTCATTTCCTGATTCCTGAACTACGACCCTAATGATGAGTTGAAAAAGAACTTCTTTTTAAAAATCTTGGTTTAAGTTTCACACTTTTGACATTGATTGTTTACTAACCATGTTTCTTGTTTTTCATGTGCAAATGATGGTGAGGATAGCAAGGCATGGAGAATGAACCGTGGCAATAGCATGAAGCTTGGAGGCTGAAATCAAGAACTTGCTTCTTTGAAGACTTAATGAAAGATCAACTTGCAACATGGAGAAATCAAGTATATATAATTGATGTTGAAGCTTAGGCATAGAAATAAAAACTTGAGATGTTCTTGTAAATTGATGATTTTGAAATCCATGTTAATTCCTTCTTTGAATTTGTTTTCTTGTATAAGAAACTTGCATATTTGTTTTTGTAAGCATGACAAACCTTCCTTTGTAGCTTGAACTCAAGAATTGTAACTCTCTTTTTTTTAACCATGTAAATTAGCTTGTGAAACTTTGTAGAATTTGGGATGAATGAATGCAACAAACTTTGGATGAATATTTGGATGTGATCCCTTTTTTTTAGAACTTGAAACTGTGAGAATAACCTTGATAAAAACATGTCTTGATTAAGTAGAATGAAGATTGCTTGGAATTTGTGAATGAATGAAC
The DNA here is from genome assembly GCA_021764765.1 of Vicia sativa. Classification (NCBI taxonomy): domain Eukaryota; kingdom Viridiplantae; phylum Streptophyta; class Magnoliopsida; order Fabales; family Fabaceae; genus Vicia; species Vicia sativa. Next base: position 323,453,192 of record CM038792.1, on the reverse strand, counting down.
CTATCTTGCCATTTGAAGTAGACCTTGTGACTTACTCCTAAATAAACCATAGATGGGTTACTTGTTCTTTAAGAAACGGTGATTAACTTGAATACATTAAGAACTTGAGTGAATGCTTTCTACCCACATGGCCATAGTACCTTACTCATGAGAGGATAACCAAGAATCAACTCTTGAACGAACACCTTTAAATCTTCAAATCCGTTAATTACCTTGCAATTGACAAATTTTTTCTTGATAAAAAGATATTCATCAATTATCTAGCTCTCAATTTGTGTATCAACCAAAAAAAGAATTTTTACAAAGAAAATCAATGCATCTTCATGAGAAAGAAATCAAACCCTACTTCATGCCTTGAATGCTCAATGATGAGGAAAAATAGCCTGAGAAACTTGAGGAATTCCAAAACCTTATCTCAATAAATCACGACCTTAGTCAACTTTTCACCACTTGAAGATCTTGCCACTGAATGAGCCACACACTCCAAATTCCATAGCTTCTAGAGAAATCAGGAAAATAAGGATACCTTGATCCCACACAGTGCATGAATGCAATGCAATATGATGGTTATGAAGAAACATAAGCCTAAATCAAGAGGGTAAATTTTGGGGTGCAACATTACTACAGGAGAAAAATAGTACACTTGTTATTTTTCCAATCAGTTATGACAATCACTTTGGTTCTGGAAAGTAGATACTCAACAAAGGTAACATGGTTATGGCTAGAGGGGATAAGCTTTCTAAACTATACTAGTGTTTGAGGATTTACGGTAAACAACCGCTAGTCTTCCAATTCTACTAATTACTATTGGTTACTTGCAGGATCGACTAGATTGATCCTAGGACACATGTGTCATAATAGATTTCCATGTTTAGACCTATTATCTTCATGACTTTTATATTGTAGAATGTGAAATTCTTAAATAGTTTCTCTAAAATGTCTTATATAAATATGCTGATTGAATAGGGAAAATGATTTCTAATTTGAACTTATACTTTGACACTTAAAACATAAAGGTAAATGATTTGCTCAAAGCGTAAATATAAATGATTTCTGAGAACATAAAAGTATCTGGAAACATTAAGTGTTTGAATGAAAAGGTTCAATGAAAAGACACAGTTTCTGAAGGAATAAAAGTGTTCAAAAATAAGTAAAGTAAGGACATGAAAGGAAATCGAAGTATTCTAAGAATAAAAGTGCAGTAAAATTGAAACGAATATAAAAGAACTTGTACTTAAATTGTAAAGGATCATGATGTTCATAATGTACATTTCGTCTCCTTGACTCGTTTCCCTTCAATTATGGTAGTTTGAGTATTTGAGATTTTTTAGTACATAAAACGAACACCCAAAATCTAACATAAAAACACCTATTTTTAGTGTATTGACCCTAACGGTCCTACTTTAACATCGCGCCACGTTTGAAGCATGCAGACCTCCTTCGTTTTACTGACTTCCACGCGTCCTCTAAAAATGGCGCTTTTATTTAAAATTCGAATCCTTAATCTATTTGAAATTCGAATTCTATGTTTACTTGGATTTCGACCTGATCCTCTGTTTGGACCGTTCCAATACTGGCATATTCACCAAAGAAGTTTCTTCATATTTTAAACACTAAGGTCTCCAATCGAAATTCCATTATCTATTATTGGCAATCGAAGGACCCCCTTTTTTCAGAAAAAAGGTCTTATATTTCTTCATCAATACTTATCATTAATATTGACTTCTTTTCCCAGGTTGATTCGAAATATTATTTTCTTCTGCCAATTTATCCAATCGAAATTGCCAGCTAACAAATTACCCCTCATGAACATTTATTTCGATAGATATAAAGAAATACTTGTTCTTGAATGTCCCATGCAATTTCGATACACCAATATTCATGATGATTACACTGTATGCGACGTCAGAGTAGGTATCCAACTTTCTGCAAAATGTCCAATCAGCACACCTAAACGTGCTATCATAGCAGTTTAAGACTAATAATTAGTGACAACACGTCACTTCCTAGGAAGTTGAAAAATTCACCTTTTCTCCTTTCAATAAAATAGTTACACGTGTCCCACTTTTTCCAAAGGTCAAAAACTTTCCTAACCGTTGGAGAAGGCTTTAAAAGCACTTCATCTTCTTCCTTTTGAACTTTTCCAAAAATACTCTCAGTCTTCAAACAACCCATATTTTCATTATCAGAAAAAAAACGTTTTATCTCCAACAATGTCTTCTCCATCAGCGCCAGCCTCCACATCCAAGAAATCTGGGAAATCCAAACAAGTTTCTGCTTCCAACATTAAACCAGCAAGCAAGATCATCAATCTTGACAACCAAGAGTTCATCTCAACTCCTAAACTTACCCCAGAACAGAAAGCTATCTACGCCTCCCAGGTAATCATTCCCATTACTTTTCTTGATAAAACCCTAGGGGTTATGGGTCCTTTGATATCCACGGAACGTCTAGAAAAAACAAAGGGATTCTTTCCCGCCTATTTCCGAAAAAAACCTATTATTAACAAATCTGTTCCGTCAAAACCTAAAGAAAACGAATCCGTAGTTAAGTTACCCAAAAACCTAGAGGAAACTGGTGAAGGTACAACATCAACACCTAGAAGGGATGCTTTTAACATGGATTATGTTACTGTAAACTTTAAACCCTTTCGCTCATGTCCTACGTCAGATCAGTTGTATCAAGACTGGCTTACAAAGATTGAGAACAAAAAATCCCAGGAATGGGAAAACCTAGGCATTCTTAACCTAATTCGAATGTCGAAACTAGGCTTTAGCTATAGTCACCCTTTTCTACTAGCCTCTTTGTATTTTTGGGATAGTACCTATAACACTTTTCATCTCCCTTGTGGGATGTTGGCGCCTACTTTCTTCGACATAGCTGCCATTACCGGACTCTCCCCTATTGGAGAGACTTTCGACCCAAATGAGGATGCAGACAACCTCATTGACTTCGATGTTAGGCATGCCAGTTTTTCAAAATACATCACCTTCTACCACTCAGCTGAAGAAGAAGTCTCAGAAGTCGAACACATAGCGTTTCTGGCACTGTGGCTGTCAAAATATGTTTTTTGTAATAAATCATTACAAGTAGCAAGAAGATTCATTACATTGGCGAACCAACTACACCACGGTCGAAGAGTATGTATTAGCGAGTTGTTGCTGACCAGCTTATATGAGAGCATATGCGCTGCAGTGTTGAAACTAAAAACTTACAAAGCTAGCACCAACCTTCTTCTCGTTGGACCTTTCTGGTTATTGCAGCTCTGGCTAAACGCCACTTTCGAACCATCTTTATCTACTTATGGGATAATTAACGAAGAACACCCTGACGTTGCGAACCGCAACATTGAGGGAACTAGATTGCTGAAGTTAACCCCAAATGATGAAAGAGAGAACTTCAAAACATGTTTCGTCAATTATATGATGATTTTCTCAAAAAAACATAAGTTTGATTCTTGATGGCCCTTTTGCCACTCGGCGTGTGGTTGGTTCACCATGCCTTTGGAGCAAAATTTGTTTGAAAAAACTATAAGGGACATCTGGCGCGCCTTTCTAACTCCTAGGCTAATCACTTCCATAATTACTCCTGTAAGAAGTCAGGCACATATCCTTGCCTACCAGCCCAATTTTGTGGCTCGTCAGTTTGGTTTGTGCCAAATTTTACCTGAACCTCTTTTCGACAGGAAAAGAGAGATATGTTTGGCAGGGGTGCCTTACCCTTTTAAAGAAATCAAAGCTAGACAAAAACAACATGATGGCTTCGCTGATTTTACACTAGTTTTCTTTACTCCTTCTTTCTACAAAACAAAAGATTTCTATATCTGGTGGACGAACTACTATTCGAATAATATGTTCAGTACCATCTAGATTCAACAACAATTGACAACAGCTTTTTCCATTGTGCAAGAGAATGTCAAAAAAGGTAGACTCACTCATGTCAAGGAAATTCGAGCCTTTCAAAAATATTTTGAAATTGTCTATAATCCTATGGATATACATCGAACTGTTTGTGACGCAGCAAAAACTTCGAAAGAAAAATTTTAAAAATAACTTTCAAAGATTCGATGTCCTCCTTATGTAAAACCTGAAGATAGGTATTGGTGGGCTTTTAAACATCAGCCACCTAAATTTACAAATCTACCTACTTCAGAGCTGGCTTTGGCCTTTTTTCCACCATACCCTGGGTGGTTATATTTTAGGGAGATTTTTCATAGCTGCGAAAATGATGCCAAAAAACCTGCCCAAAGGGTAACGTGGGCCAAACATGATTTGTACAATTTCAGAGGGCACCTTCGCTATGACTTGTCAGCCATGTCTATTACGTCTCGAAAAGGCGAAGGTGCGGAACTGAAGAAAAATCAAAGTTCCCTTATATATTTTTTATGTTGTTTTAACTTAACTGTTTCAAAATTCTTTTCAGCTATTGATCTAAAATCTTTGAAGAAATAAAAAATTGTGCCTAAAGTAGGCTCAACTTCAACTTCGAAGGCAACAACCACCACCACTGAAAATCCTCCTGTCGAAGAAGACGATACTTTAAAGAAGAAAAGGAAAAAGGTAATACTTCACTTACTTCTTTATTATTGTCGAAATTACTCTTAAATTGACTAATTGCCTTCTTCATATTTTTAGGCAAGTGGCTTGCCCCCCAAGTCTCCCAAGAAACGGAAACATGATGATGCTCACTTAGAAAATGAATCAGAGAAGGACGAAGATGTTTCGCCTCTCAAGCGAAATAAAAAGAAGAGGACCAAAAAATCTGGTGAAGCTTCTCAAACCATCAATCCCGGCGTGAAATTCACAGGCGCTCCCAATCCATATCAAAGGCCCTTGAAATCTCCATCTTGAAGAATGTAATCTCGAGCGCATTGGCGATGCGCAACCGATGAGCGAAGGTAAATTTTACTTTGATGCTTTTTCTTGATAAGTTATATAACATTCTTCTATGTTGTCTCCTTATCTTGATGCAGTGTCCCTACGCTCTGTTGATCCTCGACATCCAAAGCCAAAATCTGACTTCTCTGACGGAAGGTTCCCATGAAGCTATTTTAAATAAAGGCTCATCCTGCGGCTACCCTGGGAAGCTAGAAACCACGGATCGTGAGCAACCGCCTCCATTGGCTGAGGTCTTAGATCAACAGGCAACTTCTCCTCCATTGGCAGAGGACCTTGAAGCTGATAAACCAAACACAGGGATCGAAACTCCTGTCATTAACATTCCTAGTGATTCTTCTCCAAAAAAGGTACATTTTTCTGATCAAGCTAAAGAGGAAAGCGACACAAATACTGTGAGCCATTACTTTGCAGATGGTGATGAAGATGAGGGGATGCAAGTAGAAGATGAAGATGAGGGGATGCAAGTAGAAGTAGAAGTTCCTGTTCCTGTTGGAACTGTTTTCACCAAACCAGGCCCTCCAACCTTATCTGAAGAACAAAAAGAGGAGATGAAGAAGAGTAATCCCCTAAAATACCTCAAGTTGATGTTAGCCAGCGAGATTCTTCTTCAAGCAAAACTCAATCTAAAGGTTCGAACCAAGCGAAGAGGATGTCCCTCTCACTTCTCTTGACCAACTTCTTGGAAGTTGACAAAACTATCCTTGATGATCTCTTTACTATCTTAAAAGATAACCCTGGGGCTTATTTTTCGATGAAGAATTTGCTGTCTCAAATAGGCCTCAGTATTTGTCCATCTGATGTGGCTGAGACTATATATGATCTGCAAATCTTGCTTGATGAAGATAACAATGCATATATCAGGACATATGGTATCGAGGCTAAAATTCGAACCAAACAAGAAGCTTTATCTAAAGCGTATGACTAGACTTCGAAGCTTACTAAACAAGCAGAAGCTTTAGAGCTTGCCAAAAACCAAGCCAAAGATAGGCATGACGTTTTGGATCGATCTATCTTGTTTTGGGAATCTCAGATTGAAGAGCTCAAACAGAAGATTGAGGATGCAAAAAATGAACAAACAGCTTTGAAGTCTGTTGATGACCAAGGGCTTGCAAATCTAGTCACACAAAGTCTTCAATAAATGGAGGTAGCTGAAGGGATAAACCAAGAAATTAAGGAGCTCGAAAACCTCAGAAATTCTTCTCAATGTAAAATCAACTTATGCAAAAGCAAACTCGCTAGGCTAATACGAGACGCTCCTTTCACTTCCTTGCAATGTTAAAGATTCTTATTATGCATTTATGTAATTCGAACATAACTTATTTTGGTATTTATGTAATACTCTCTTGGCTCTATTTATCCCAGCATTTAATTATTCTGAAGTAATTCGAATCTCTTGCAAGTATGGTTTATACCTTTTAAGTATTTCCATTTACTTTTAAGATTCTCCTATCTTACGCTAATTCCTCTATTTCATAAGCATTATTCGAAAATGTTTTCAAAACACGAAAAGGTCCCTCGATGGGGTGACCATTTACCTAAGAATCATTCTTTTTATCCATAGGTAAAATGACTTTCCATACGGATCATTAGTTGAGAATACCTTGTTTTAACTCTTTTATTATATATCTAGCTACTCTCTCTTTTGTCTTCTCATAACTTCCAAAGCATGTAGCCTATCTTCATCTACATCTACTAACTCATTCATCATCATTTCCCAATATTGGTCATTGGTATTTCGTTTTGTCTTTGAATTACATTGTTGTAGATGTATTTATTGGCACAGCGTCGTGTCAAAGGTAAGTCGAAGCGGGTAGTATTCGTTGCCTCTTTAAGAGATGTTCGACATGCCCATAGAGCTTGGTCCAGGGTTTTATGCCAATTTTTTGGTTTTTGACCTACATGCTTCTTTATTAAACCTATTATGACTTTATTGGCCGCTTCTACTTGACCATTTGCTATGGCATAATAAGGTGTTGACGTAAGTAACTTGAATCCCATTTCTTGTGCAAAATCTTGCATTTTTCGCCCTGTGAAAACTGAACCTTGATCTGTTGTGATACTTTCTGGTATCCCAAACACGTAAATTATTTATACGGATAAATTCTATAATAGCTTCTTGGTCCACATTCACTAAAGGAATTGCTTCGACCCATTTTGTGAAATAGTCTATACCCACAAGAATATATCTCTGTCCTTTGGATGATGTTGGTCGAATTTCACCAATTAAATCTAATGCCCATTGTCATACCCCAAAATTTGCCCTCCATTTACTCAAGAGATTTCATACATCTATACTCAAGGATTCCTCAAGAGTTGATCGGACAAACTCTCTCTAGACAATCAACCCAAACTAGGGTTTGGTATCTCTCAGGCCAAGATGGGCTACCAACATCCCCAATGGTCTTCATGCCTCCTCATATGCTTCAAAGATTCTCCATGTCAAGTTTCAAGCTCCACAGATCAAGTTTCCTCAGACAATTGCTCAGATGGTTGAAAATCAGTTGTATTGGACAAAAAGTCAACTGTGGTCAACATACAGTCAAACTTCATAATTTTTGGTCAACATCCTCATTTTGAAGTTATATTTATTATTTGATCAAGGATTGATCATGATTCATCAAGAAAACTCAAGATTTGCTCAAAAGTCAAACTTTCTAAATTAGGGTTTCTAGATGAAAGTCAACTGAACTTTGACTGATCATAACTTTCTCATACTTTCTCAAAAAAATTTCCACCACCTCTTGTTTTGAAGGAAATTCAATTCTCTACAACTTCATGTCTCACAAGAATGTCCAAAAATGCTTCATTTGAGAGGTATAGCTCAAAACATTACGGTCATTTCAAAGTCAACAAAAGTCAACTTTTTGTTTTGAAGATATATTGAGCATGGAAACTACAATTGAGATGAGACCAAAAAGGTTGGTTAGAGGACTCTTAGAGCTTTCCAAAAAGTCCAAGAACACTCAAAAATGTGAAAAATTGAGCAAGATACACCATTCACAAGTTGGGCAATTTTGAAGGAATGCACAAAGAGAGATACTTCTAAAAATCAAATTTTTTGCAAATGGGCTTGCTTTTCTTCATCAAACTTATTCCTCATACAATTAGGAATATCCAAGCCCAATGCCACGAATTTTTATTTTCTATTTAATTTGGAATTTATTCATTTAAATACAAATTAAATTTAAAAATAAAGTATAAAATCAAAATTAATTACAAAATTGATTTTTATTCTTTCCTTGAGACCCAAGCAACTCACAAAGGCCAACAAATTTCGAAATTTGATCAATATGGCAAGATTGGATTGGAAATTAATCAAATTTTGAAAATTTGATTTTGTACAAAAATCAAATTTGATTTGCTTTGAATGTTGATTGATTCTCTTCCAAAACCATCCCAAATCCATCCAGTATAAATATATGATGCATACCTATCAAGAAAGAACAAAACCCTAGCTCAAGCCAAACCCTTATTCTTGCAAATTTTTTCTCAAAACTTGAAAAAATCGAATTCTTATTTCCAGCCACTGTCAGCCTCTTCCAGCCATCCAAACGTGTTCAGGGGGTAAGCTTGAGTAAGAATGCATCATTGTTATTGATCAAAGCAAGCCAAATCGTGCCATACACATTCATACATATTTGAATTTTTCTTGAAATTGCATTTTACTATTCTGCGTGTTTCCATTGTTTCTAATGCTTTTGTTGTGTTCATGAGGTTCCATGGATAAGATCTAGGCAATCGTTCGTGGATTTGGACGTTAGAATCACGTTTTGCCATTCTTAGGTTTTCTAAACGGAGAAGCTTCGAACCGGCCTGTACAGGCCGATTCAGTCGAAACTGATACCACCAATGGACTCAGAAGGTCCGATTTAGGTTGACAAGGTCTTTTTTTTCCTTTTATTCGCGTTGTTTTGCAGGTTTGGACATTCTGATCACCGGAGAAGACAACCGGAGCTAGGGCTCCGGCGTCACTTACCGGTTGACTCCGGTGGGAGGCTTGCGTGGCATGATAGCTTGCTTTGATTCGTTCTCTCGTTCCACATGGACCCCATGCGTGCTGACTTTGATTTTCAACTCATTCCTGACGCGTCATCATTTATGTTAATTTGTTTCCAGCTTTTCAAACATCAAACGCCACTTGTCCCAGTGGTTAAGACGCTTCCTGTGCCAAGATACCCTCCAGGGTCATGAGTTCGAATCTCCCCAGGACCGGTTCTTTCTTTTCTTTTCCAAACTTCAAACTTTTCAACTATTTTTCATCTTTTCTTTTATTTTCAATATTTTTGCATCATTTTAATTTCTTTTCATAATTTTATTTCTGCATTAAAAAACCATCAAAAATTATTTTTCTTTTTACATTATTTTCATAAAATCTTTATTTAATTTATAAAATTAAAAAATATAATTTTGCATGCATATTTATTTTTATTCATAATTTTGCATTTAAATCACTTTTAATTAGTTTTTAATTATTAAAATGCATTCAAAAAATCCCAAAAAAATATTTTAGCATATTTATGTTATTTCCAGCATGTCATATTTTTCCCAATTAAAAACTTGCATTTTTCTAACATTTTCTCTTATTTCGATTTCATCATATTTTCCGATTTCTCTTATCGTTTCACAGGTTATTCCGCTTCAGACGTTTCTTTACCGTTTTCATTTTTTTCCAATAATGTAATTGTCTATGGGATGTAATAGTTTAAATTAGGCTTTTATTTTCCACAAAGTTTAAATTATGTATCTGCCCCAAAGCCATGTAATAGCGTAGGACATTTACCTTTTCGCACTTTACATTCCGCATTTTAATTTCCGCACCCTATAAACTGCTAGTAACTAGGCGTGCATGGCAAGATAATAACGAACATAGCCCACTAATTTGCAAGATAAAATATCTGAAATCAACACACTTCTTTCACCCGCCTTAGGGTAATTCTCTCTCGTTGCCTTTGTGAATTCAAAATGGTCATGTCCCTCGAACGTAGAGGTATGCTAGCACCGTTGCCTTCAAACAAATCATCATAGTCCCTTCGATACAAAGATCATAAGACCCACGATGTCGCCTCCGAATACATGATCTTGACCCTCGATTGTCGCCTCGAAAATGATGATAGTCCGCGATGTGCTAGGATACTTCCTACAAGTTGCCTTCTATGACCATCCGATGTCCCGAATGTCCGCTTACATCCAGAATGGAGCTACCTACTAACTAATGGTACGGCTAGCGCTATTCTAAAGGAACGTAAAAGTACGAAAATGACCAATTCTAAGTGGGTAAATAAGTCTTTTAGTTGCTTGCTCTAAACCAAATGCTTTTCACACCGCACACTTTTTGTCAAAGTTCAAACTCTTTTCAAAAACGAAACATTTCCGAACACTTTGTATACATTCCTACATGAATCATTACAAAGTCAAAGCGAAATTCCTTTTTCAAAACATTTTCAAACACACAGAAAGCATATTTTTAAAGTGATCTAGAGCAACTAAGAGCCCGTAGATAACTACGGATGGAAAGGGGTGCTAATACCTTCCCTTTTCATAACCATTCTCCCGAACTCAGAATCTAAACGAAGGTCTTTTTTTGTACTTTTACCTTCCCTTAATTGGATAAAAATAAAAGTCGGTGGCGACTCTTGCTATCCGCACATTTGCGATACAAAAATCTACAAAGTCAGTTCACCGTGTTACACCCATCCTCTAAAAGGCCAAGGCTTAACAATCAAATGTAATTCACTTGCGGGAGCATGTTGAATGCCTGCGTGAATTTGGCATTCTTCGCAACCTTTGGCAAATTCTATACAGTCTTTGAGCATAGTGGGCCAATACATTCCGTATCTAAACAAAAGCCACTTCATTTTGTGACCTGCTTGATGTGCCCCACATGCCCCACTGTGCACACTGGACAAGGCTAGATACGCTTCGTTTTCCCCTAAACATTTGAGTAAGAGTCCCTCTGGGGTTTTCTTAAACAATTCATTTCCTATTAAATAATTTACTATGGGATTCCGCCAATCCGTGTCTGCTAAAGCATCTATGCTTAATACTTCGAATTCTTCCTGGCCTGCATAACCCAATTTCGAATTCTCTAAGTCCAATGGTGATAATTTAGTAGCCATTATTCTACCTCTCGTTTCTACGAGGTATTGGAGTTTTTCTTTTGATATCCTATATCCTGAAGCTATCTGAGCCAAGTCATTTGCTTCTTGATTATCAACTCTAGGAATATGTTTTAAATCCACATATTCAAATTTCTTGATTAATCTATTAGCAATAACAAAATACATGATCAAATTTTCTTTGATACACTTGTATTCTTTGGTTATCTGTTTAATGACTAACTCTGAGTCTCCTCTAATTTCGACTCTGGTTGCCCCCAATTCCAACAGAGCTTCAAGTCCAGCAATCAGTGCTTCATACTCAGCTTCATTGTTCGAACAATGAGGGCCTTCCAACTTATACTTGAATTTTGTTGGAATTCCTTCAGGCGAAATGATACATACTCCAACGCCACTTCCATTTTTATGTGTTGACCCATCGAAATATAATTTCCATGGTTGGATCTCAACATAATCTAACACGAAGTTTTCATTCACGGAGTGGTCAACAATGAAATCTGAGACAACCTGTCCTTTCATAGCCTGTAAAGGCTTGAAGGCCAAATTATATTCAGTGAGCGCTAAAGCCCACTTACCAATTCTGCTGTGCATGATTGGTTTCGACAACATGTGTTTAATAACATCAAAGTGAGATGAGACATAGACATCAACTGGTTTAATATAATATTTGAGTTTTGTACAAGAGAAATACAGGAAAAGACATAGTTTTTCTATACTATTATATCTAGTCTCTGCTTTATTTAGGACCCTACTAATATAATAGATGGCTCTTTTGACGCCATATTCGTTTTCTTGGGCCAACATACTACCTATAGTTACATTAGAGGCAGAGATATACAGTCACATTGGCCTATCTTTAGAAGGGGGTGCAAGTATAGGAGGGTTCATCAAGTAAGTCTTGATCTTCTCAAATGCCTCTTGATGTTGTTCCGTCCATTCGAAATTCCCCTGATTTATATGCAGCAGCGGAGAAAAAGCTTGAGTTCGCCCACTCAAATTGGATATGAATCTCCTTAAAAAGTTGATTTTACCCAAGAGTGATTGCAACTCTTTCTTTGTAGAAGGAGGCTTCGTCTCCATAATAGCCTTCGTTTTATTCAAGTTGATTTCGATTCCCTTCTTGTGGACCACGAAGCCAAGGAAATCCCCAGCCTGCACAAAGAAAGCACACTTAAGAGGATTCATTTTCAAGCCATGTTTCCTCATTCTCTCGAATGATTGGCCCAGGTGATATAAATGATCCTCATCAGAAACAGATTTGACTACTATGTCATCTATATAAATCTGCATAAATGACTCAATGAAATCATGAAAAATAGTGTTCATTGCTCTTTGATATGTTGCCCCAGCATTTTTTAACCCAAAAGGCATTACTACCCACTCATAAGTACCTAAAGCGCCCTGGGCATCGAAACGCAGTTTTGGGGATATCATCCTCAGCAATGAAAATTTGATTATATCCGAAATACCCATCTAGCATACTCAAGTATTCATAGCCCGCAACAGAATCAATTAACATTTCCGCTATAGGCATAGAATATTCATCTTTTGGGGTGGCAGTATTTAAATCCTTAAAGTCTATACAAATACGTAAAGAACCATTTTTCTTAATAATAGCTACGACATTAGCAAGCCATTCAACGTACCTTGTAGTCCTGATAAACTTGCAACGAAGTAATATTTCTACCTCTGCCTTTATCTTCGAAAGGATTGCTGGTGCGAATCTTCTAGGCGTCTGCTTGATGGGCTTCTTGCCATCCTTGATTGGGAGCCTATGTTCCACTAGTTCCCTTTTTAAACCAGGCATTTCGTCGTAGTCCCAGGCGAAACAATCTTTATTTAATTTAAGCATTTCGATCACCTTGCGTTTCAAACTGGGACTGAGTTTCGGACTAATATACGTCACTCTCTTTTCGACTCCATCCCCAATATTAACTTCCTCCAAAGGGTCTTGAGCCAACATTTTAGCATTTGTTGATTCTGGATCCTTTTGAACCCAGGGCTCTTGATCATAGATAGCGTCTAGCCGTTGATCCATTGGTGCGGAAGTTTGTCCATCACAGGGTGAGGGTAACTTGTTTCCCTCAGGACTTGTTATTTCTGCTTTGTTTTTGCCTTTTGTACCTATGGCTTCAACAGCCATGTTCTGTATTTCGGATTCGAGAGCCGTCTTTCTTTTATTCTCAGCCAGATAGGCCGAAATCTTCTGATAGTAATTTGACTCAGTCATAGTAACCTTCGCTCCCCCAGCCAGTTGGCCGCATCGTCGAAGTCTCGCCTTCTTCCTCAACTTCTTGTCCATCCCACATCAGTTCTCTATCCCATTGAAACCCATTGGGACGAAGTGTTAGAGAATAATAAGCATTTTCATTTGGTTCGAAATATTCCTCAGGTGGATTGCATGGCCCAATGTTGGCCATGTTGCGGTCAAAAATTTTCTTATCAACATTATTGATCTCTGTCATGTAATAACTTTGGTCAGCTTCTATATTTTCAACGATTCCATCATCTCTCCATAATACCAATCTTTGATGCATCGAAGAAGGCACTGCCCCAACTCCGTGGATCCATTCCCTGCCAAGTAGAAAATTGTAGTTGGCCTTCGTAGGTATAACCATGAACATGGTTGGTCTTGTGAGGGAACCAACTATTAGATTCACCTGTATCACCCCCAATGTCTTACCAACTTTACCTTCATAATTTGAAAGCACCATGTTATGAGGTCGAACGTCTGAATCCTGCTTCCCTATCCTTTTCAGCATGAATCTGGGCATCAAATTAACAGCAGCTCCACCATCAACTAGTACCTTGTTCACCCCGTGTTATTCTACTTTAGCCCTAATGAATACAGGTTTCAGGTGATTTTTCATTCCTTCGTCTGGTTTTTCGAAGAAGGCATTTTGCTCTTCGACCGCTCCGTTATTCATCACGTAGTAACATACTGGCCTGTGCCTAGCCATTTCTTCTTCATCAGTTTCTTCTCCAACACACACCTCCGTATCTTGGTTATACTCACAAGGCAACACTGACACTACATTACAGTTAGCATTAAAGAAAGACTCCCCTTCTGATTCGAAATCGTCAGCAGCAATTCTGGGATTGCAGATGATGCTGCACCTTGGGCACAATAACGTGTCCTGGTTCTTCTTGTGACAGTGGAACAGGTATTCGCGCAGGCTCGCATCCTTCTTTGGCAAGTTTTCCCTTCTTTGTTCTCTTTCTTTCTCCAAGCATCGCTCCACTTCTTCCATCTCAGCGTGGGGCTGTTCGAAATCTACCATATTTACTCCCAACATTTGACCATCAGCAATCTTGACTCTTTCGAATTTCACCCTGAGACCTTCAGTAGCCTTAGTCAAACTTTTGTCAGCAACATTTTGGCCTTCAGCAGCCTGCATTGCTTCCCTTAGTAACTTTGCTTTGAGCAATTTTGGAAGGCCATCAGCAACCTCTTTCTTGATTTTAACCATAACGAAATCCCCATCTTCTTCGAATTCCACCTTCGATTGAACCTTGCTCTCAGCAACTTCCACCACGTTGATGTTCAAGGGCTCAGCATAATTGGTCTCCGCCATCAGCAACGGATCCGTATCCACTTTCATGGGGTTCTTCCCTTTGTCTGAAAACTTTAGCCTGCCATCTTTGATTGCATTTTGTATCAGATCCCTGAAAAGAAAACATTGTGAGGTTTTATGGCCTAAAAAGTTGTGGTATTTACAGAAACCCCTTTTCTTCCTTTGTTCCAATGGAGGAATCTTAAGGTTGGGAGGAACTATTAACTGGCCATCCTTAACAAGCAGGTCAAAGATTTCATCACATTTAGTTATATCGAAAGTATATATTTTCTTAGGGAATTTATCATTCCTCTCATTTTCGATAGGGTCCTTCCCATTAGAAGGAAGCAGAACTTTGCAAGCGTAAGGGGGTGCTTCTTTTAATTATGCAAGATCTATTTCGAACTGATCGAAATCATATGGATCTTGAAAGTCATCTATGTTTTCCCATTCTGCCTCTATATAAGCTATTCTTTCTTATGATTTTTACTAGCCCTAGCCTTTTCAGCTTTTAGCCTTTCGACTTGTCGAACTCTATCTGCTAATTGGGCCATGTCTCTCAGGTACTGTGTATCCAGTTTCTTTCGAATGGAATAATCCAGACCTCCAGCAGCCATTTCGACCAATTCGTGTTCGGGCACTACTGTAAAACATCTAGATTTTAACAATCGGAACCTATTCAAATAATCATCTATTGGTTCTGTGAATTTTCTTTTAATACTTGCTAATTCCTTCAGACTAAATTTAGATTGACCCATGTAAAATTGTTCATGAAAAAGCCTTTCCAAATACGGCCAAGTGTCCACAAATCCAGGGGGTAGGGTAGTGAACCAAGTAAAAGCGTTCTTTGTTAGAGAACTTGGAAAATATTTTATCCTAAGATTTTCATTAATGGATATATCTCCTGCTTCGGTTAAATATCTTGCTATGTGCTCTACTGTTGATTCACTCGTATCATCAGCAAATTTCGTGAATTTAGGGACTTTGAAGCCCCTGGGTAACTCTGTTTGCAGAACGTAACCTACAATGGAAGATGTGTAATTTGGCCTTCTAAATCCTGAATTTAAACCATTCTGGGCCATTATTCTCTCTATCATAGTGGTTAGATTATTTTCTGCCACTAAATTGTCATTTCTAATCCTGTGGACAATTTCGTCTGCATTTTTTGGTCTCTGTTAACAACTACTATTGGTCTAGGTTGTTCGTTCGATCTTCTGAACTTCTTGTTGCCTTAATCTTGCCCTCGTTTCTCTCTTGACCACTCGTATAGAATTCGAACACATTCAATTATGGGTTCTTCATTTGAATTACCAGGTTACTGAAGCGTCTTATAGGCGCATCGAGGGCAAAAAAATCGCTATTCTAGACATCGGACTGCATTTTCTTGGTTTGTTCTATTGATGTTACGAATTAAGGGACCAAAAATAGCATTCATTTCACGGGCTAAGACTCCTACCATGTCATGGTTACTATCATCCATCATTGCCTAAGCTGTTGCTGATTGTTAGTTATGGGTAGGCAGCTGGTATGATTTCTAAGTTTTGGGAGTTCGTACCCAAATGGTTCATTCTGAACCAGACCCTTTGAGGGGCGAGGTCGATGCATTGTGCAATCCGCCATAAGCGAAATTGGCATTCCATATGGGATTACGGGCCTCGAAGGCTCGAAACACGGAGGCACAGGTGGGGTCGAATCTGGTGATTTCCTATGTGTGGCATAGTTTGGATTGATGACATGTTAGATGGCATTTCTGTCATACTATTTGGGACCGTATTCGAACTGCCAACAGGGATGGCACTGGAGGCATCAATCGAACTTGAAACGATTGTCGAAGCCCCTTGTGGGGGATTTTGTCCCCTATCTTGGTTAGTTGTGTTAGTCATTGTTTTGGTACGTTGTCTTCTGGGTATATGTAGATTATTGTCTTTTATTTTACCACTTCGAAGGTTCATATACCAACACGTATTCGAAATCTACAATTTTCACAGTTTTGATAAGCGGTTTCTAATATGAGGCGGTCCCTTTGGTGTGCCAATTTGTTTATAGGGATTTACGGTAAACAACCGCTAGTCTTTCAATTCTACTAATTACTATTGGTTACTAGCGGGATCTACTAGATTGATCGAGGACACATGTGTCATAATAGATTTCCATGTTTAGACCTATTATCTTGGGACTTTTATATTGTAGAGCGTGAAATTCTTAAATAGTTTCTCTAAAATGGCTTATATAAATATGCTGATTGAATAGGGAAAATGATTTCTAATTTGAACTTAAACTTTGACACTTAAAACATAAAGGTATTTGCTCAAAGCGTAAATATAAATGATTTCTGAGAACATAAAAGTATCTGGAAACATAAAGTGTTTGAATGAAAAGGTTCAATGAAAAGACACAGTTTCTGAAGGAATAAAAGTGTTCAAAAATAAGTAAAGTAAGGACATGAAAGGAAATCGAAGTATTCTAAGAATAAAAGTGCAGTAAAATTGAAACGAATATAAAAGAACTTGTACTTAAATTATAAAGGATCATGATGTTCATAACGTACATTTCGTCTCCTTGACTCGTTTCCCTTCAATTATGGTAGTTTGAGTATTTGAGATTTTTTAGTACATAAAACGAACACCCAAAATCTAACATAAAAACACCTATTTTTAGTGTATTGACCCTAACGGTCCTACTTTAACATCGGCATACGTTTGAAGCATGCAGACCTCCTTCGTTTCCTGACTTCCACGCGTCCTCTAAAAATGGCGCTTTTATTTAAAATTCGAATCCTTAATCTATTTGAAATTCGAATTCTATGTTTACTTGGATTTCGACCTGATCCTCTGTTTGGACCGTTCCAATACTGGCACATTCACCAAAGGAGTTTCTTCATATTTTAAACACTAAGGTCTCCAATCGAAATTCCATTATCTATTATTGGCAATCGAAGAACCCCCTTTTTTCAGAAAAAAGGTCTTATATTCTTCATCAATACTTATCATTAATATTGACTTCTTTTCCCAGGTTGATTCGAAATATTATTTTCTTCTGCCAATTTATCCAATCGAAATTGCCAGCTAACAACTAGACAAAAGCTTTGGCTTCTAGAAACGTGTGAATGCTATCAACATGGAATCATTTTTGTGGAACCAAATACTTGGGAATTTTAGTGAAATAAGACTGAATGTTTTGGCCAAAAAAGATGTTCTTCTAGGACTAGAAAATGCAGATTTTGAGAAGATTTCTCATTGCATGACTGGTAAAATTACTAAAGTATCCTTTAATATACATCCTCCCTCAAGCAAGTCAAAGTTGCTTCAATTGGTAAATTCTAATGTTTGTGTCCATTAAAGGTAAAAATCCTTTAGTGCGGCACTTTATTTAGTTACCTTTATTGATGATTGTTATAGGAAAATATGGGTTTATACCTTAAAGATAAAACACCAAGTGATAGACAAGTTAAAGGAACTATTTGCTTTGGTTGAGAGCTAGATGAGCGAGAAGCTGTAATGTGTTTGTTATGACAATGGTGGTGATTTTTATGGACCATTTGACGCCTATTGCAAGCAGCATGGTATTGCAAATGAAAAACTCCTCCTTAACATTCTCTATTAAATGGTTTAGTAGATAGGGTGAATTGAACACTAATTGAGAAATTTAGGTGTATGCTCTCTGAAGTTAAATTGCCTAGTCATTCTTAGGGTGAGGCGCTTTACACGGCAGTGGATGTTCTTAATCTCACACATGTTGTTACTTTGAATAGTGAAGTTTCAGAAAAAATTTGGTTTGGGAATTTCAAGTATGCTCATTTAAGAGCCTTTGGTTGTAATGCTTTTGTGCATATTTCAAAGGATGAAAGATCCAACTTGGATGCAAAGGCAAAATAATGTATCTTCATCGGCTATGGGTAAGATGAGTTTGATAACAAGTTGCATGATCTTATAGGGAAAAATTTATCATAAGTCGCTATATGGAGTTCATGGAAACCAAAATATTGAAGATATTAATAAGGTGGAGAAGACTACACCCAAGAAAGATATCAACTTGTCAAATATTGATCTAATTCTGTTACATGTTCATAATTTGGATACTATTAGTGTTGATGATCATAATGGTGAGCTATATGATTATGTTCATGATCAAAAACATGGAGATGAGGTGAATATTCCAAATAATGATGATGAAAGGGAGAATGATATATTACAACATGAGAATTTTGGTGAAGCTCTGAATAATCTCAAGTTTAACTTAAGAGGTCTAATAGTGGATAACCTTGTGCAAGGTATAATTCTCATGAGTATGTGGCCTTGACTAGTGAGGGTCAACGTGAGTGTTTTCAAGAGGATGGAAAGTGATGCAAATCAAAATAGGTTGGATAAAATGAATGATGAGATGAAATCATTACATAATAATCACACTTATGATTTAGTGAAGTTTTCTAAAGGAAAAGGGCTATGAAAAAAACATGGATTTATATATTTAAATATGAGAGTAACTCTAAGTCTCCAATGTATAAATCCAAACTAATGCTGAAAGGTTTTCTTCAAAGAAAGGGTGTTGATTTTAATGAGATTATCTCATCCGCTGTAAAGATGTCAATTAGAATCATGTTGAGTTTGGTTGCTACTCTTGATTTATAGGTTAAGCAAATGGGTGTAAAAATGAAAGCTCCAAGAAAGTTGTACATGAAGTTTGAGTTTGTTATATATGATCAAGGATACTAGAAGCCTACTTCGAAGCATTGGGTATTTCTTAGAAAATTTTCTAACGATGATTTCATTATCCAGTTATTATATGTTCATAATGTGCTTATTATTGGAAAAAAAATACTTTTGACATTGATACATTAAAGAAGCAGTTGGGAAATTCATTTTCCATTAAAGATATGTGAGAAGCTAAACAAATTATTGGCATTAGATTCTTGTGTGAAAGAAAGGAGAAGAAACTTTGGATGTCACAAGAGCATTAAATCAAAAGAGTGCTGCAAAAATTCATAATGGAAAGTTCTAAGGCAGTAAGCTTTGCTTTTGCTACTCATTTCAAGTTGAGTTTTAATCAAATTCCTTTAAGTGAAAATGATACATTTGATATGAAACATGTTACTTATGTGACTGATGTGGGTGGTTTGATATATGTAATGTTGTTGGTGCAATCAGTTCATTTTTGTCAAGTTGAGGTTGAGAGCATTGTAATGATGTAAAATGGAATTTAAGGTTTCTTTGCGGAACCACTTGTATGAGGCTTTTCTTTAGAGGAAATAAGTCTAATCAAGTGGGGTACTTTGACTCCAATATAGATGAGGACATTGGTTCCATAATGTTCACTTTGAACTACATGATTAAATTTTCAAGGGGAGTTATGGTTTGGAAATCCAAATTGCAAAAGTGTGTAGCATTGTCGACTATAAATGTTGAGTTCATTTCCATTATAGAAGCATGCAAAGAGTTACTATGGTTACATAATTTTTTGCAGGAACTTAGTTTAGTTCAAGACAAATATGCGTTATTTGTTGATAGTCAAAGTGTTATTCATCTCGGTAAGAATTTGACTTTTCAAAATAGGTCCAAACATATTAATGTGATATATCATTGGATACATTACATTTTGGATGCTAAGTTATAAAGTTAGATAAAGTTAATACATATGATAATGGTCTAATATGATGAATAAAGCATTACAAATAGGGAAATTTAAAGCTTGTTGTGATATCGTCAATTTGACAATTTTCTCCACATAGTTGTTAGGGGGAGATTTGTTGGGTTTGAAGGTGGGAAAACACAAGAAATGAGGGGTTTGAATTGGGTTTCTTCTTTGAAAAAAATTCTTTTAAAACACAATCCCCTTTAATAATTAAATACTTTTGCTCTTGATAAAGATTGAGAATATGAAAGTAGTAAAGAACACAATATTCTTATTCTTGTTCACTTGAAAACCTCAAGCTACGCTAGTCCACCATTCCGAGGTGATTTGCCTCTCTCGAACGAGGACTTAATCCAATAATCCAACTGATTATTACACTTGCACAACCCAACTGGAAGTGACTAACACCTACACACACCAATTATATATGACTAATAACCTCTAAGACTAACTGCCCTAGACTTCTTGAGAAGCTGA
Source organism: Vicia sativa (assembly GCA_021764765.1). Classification (NCBI taxonomy): domain Eukaryota; kingdom Viridiplantae; phylum Streptophyta; class Magnoliopsida; order Fabales; family Fabaceae; genus Vicia; species Vicia sativa. The sequence goes on along the minus strand of CM038792.1, from coordinate 323,432,519 downwards.
CCCAACTGATCTCTCAAGGAACAATCAAACAACAGTTTGATAACAAGTTTGTTTATGAGTAAATATGCTTCTACACAAGCTAATATGTAAAAAAAAAATTTAGTACAAATGACTTGAAAGAATATACAGCATTTTTCAAAGAAAAGATAACGTTTTAGCGTAGAGTATTCTTCGTGAATTAGTTGTTTCTTCAAGTATTCAAGCCTTTATACAATGTCATGCATGTGATGTAACCGTTGGAGGGTACATATGGAAATATGAAATTTGTGGCGTCTTGAGAGAACATGGGGGACAAGATCGTATGTAGTGTTTGCCCTTCATGGTAGTGGACTAAAATGTTTGTTTGTACCATATACTATTGTACCACGTTAATGTTATCTTCTAACGTTATGTACTTTAGAGGCTTCTACGAGCATGAATAAGAGGAGAGAATCTAACATTTGGTTAATAAAAGCTTCAAGCCTTTATAATCTTTAGATCTTCCTCTTCAGAGTACTTAGCACTTGGTTTTGAAGAACCTTGTATCGTAACACAAGGTTGAAAGAACTTCAAGTCTTCAGAACCACGTCTTCAGAGTCTTCGGCACTTGTTCTTGTAACCTTGTATCATAACATCGGTTCATAAGAACTTCAATTCTTTAGAATCTTCAGATACATGTCTTCAGTGTCTTTAAGCACTTGGTCTTCAGAACCCTTATATTCTAAAACTTGAGTCTTCAGCATCTTGACATAACTAGCACTTCTGTCTTTAGATCTTCTGAATGGTTTCTTCAGACTAATGTATCAGATTAACTTAGCTTCAGAGCCTTCTAAAGTTTTCCTCGCTACTTTCTCATCAGAACATCTATAACTTAGAAGAGAGGAATTTTCTCTTCTAATGTCTTGGCCATGCCATCCATCAGAAGCAGAACATGTTTGTTTATTCTTAAAAATACAACAAACATTGGAGTAATAAAATTGTTCACTCAAAACTCAGAGACATTATTGCAGAACCAAATATTGTTATAATAATCTCACCCTTTTTGATGATGAAAAAACTATGTATTTTGATGACACAATTTTGCATAACATCAAAAGAAAGTACAAATGAGAAAGGTAAGGATTACTTAGCCTTTACATGTAAGCTCCCCTTGAATCACAAACTTGGTAAAAGATCAGAACTTCTGACTAAGGACCATCTGAACAACTGCACCCCCTGGTTCCAATAGATTAGATAGATGGATCTTGAGAGTCTTGATTCTTGAATACACCACTTCTTAATTGAGAAATTGAACTTAAATGTCGCTCAGTCAGGTTCCAGATTCTCCAATTAGAACTTGACTTCGAACTAACTCTGCCAGAGTCTAGTTAAAGAGTCATATGCATGCCTTTCTTCAAATTCCATAAAAAATCCTAAAAAAGAAAAGCAAAACAGTTCTACCAAGAAACAAAAGTTTATATTTGGTTAGAATGTAAGCAGCATTTTTCAGAGAATATGATTATTGAGAATATAAATTACTTCTTTAACTACACCCACTTTTTGTCATAATCAAAAAGTTATATTCAAAAAGTGTGAAAAACACAAAATAAAATAATAGAGAATAAACAAAATACGTTCATTCATTCAAACGAAGGAAAACATAAGGTCAAAACATTTATGAAACAATGACAAGATTTTGGAAGAAAAACATTCAAAAAGATTTTGCAACAAAAAATCTAAGATTTGGAGGGAGAAGGATTTGGTCCATAAATCTTCTTAAGAATCAACTCCAACATATTTTGAACATTGTCATTGACAGCTTTCTACTCTTTCAGGCTCTGTTTAACTTTTTTTTGTTCCTCTCTTATCTCCTCAATAGTAGTATTCAGAACCTGAAATTGTTGTGCAATTGAAGGTTCAACTAAAGCAACTTGAGAAGATTCTTTTGCCTTCTCTTCAGCAGCCAGTCTTTCCTTTTCCGCTTGGACTCTAGCATCCTCTTCAACTTTTAGTCAGACCTCTTCCTCCTTTTGCCTCTTTTCTGCCTCAACAGCGCTTTGAAGGGCCTTAGCTTCTGCTTCCTTTTGCCTCTGAGCAAAAATTTGGAATGCACGAATCCTTTACATTTCTTCCAACTTTTGCTTGACAAGCTCTACTGCTGTCGTTCTTGAAGTTGCAAAGAAGTTAAAGATTCTTTCAACCTCAGATTTCAACCATTGCTCACAATGTGCCCACGCGGCATCCAGATCCTTGTGAGAAGAGCTAATCCTAGCCTCTTTATTTAATTTAACTATCTTTTTCTGGGCCTTTTCCCTAAACATATTAAGGCATTCATCCAAGGTTTTGGGACTAGGTTTCTCATATATTATCAAAGACAAATCAAAGGAGAGGGGTTCAGATGGACGAACCACTTCAGTGAGTCCTTGAAGCTCAGAAGTTTGATCTGATTCATTTAGAGAAATCTCAATGGTTTCAAGGTTATCAATTGCCATTCTTCCGAATTTAACAAGGTTTATGGGAGAAACTAGGTCAGGATATACGGTGTTTTGATTAGAATTAGATGATTGGTCATTGAAGGGAGCAAGGTTATCATTATAGTGACTACCAAGAGATGGAGGAGTTTGAAATTGAGGTACGGATGTCACAATTGAGGGAGTTAAGGTGATAATGGGTGTTAATGAAATGTGAGCCGTGATAGATGGAGTTTTTGAGAATGAAGCAATTATGTCAGATGTGACTTAGATTGTTTTAGAGGGGGGAGTTCAGATGGTGGTTACAATATCAGAACAGGATATTGACGAAGATGGTTTTGAGATAGTTGTGGTAGAAGGTTATGATATAGATGGTGGTAATAAAAATGATTTATAAGTGACATAAGAACTAGGTTTGGAGATAGTTGATGAAGCATTTAGTGTTTTAGGGACAAGAATTGAGACGGAGGTTACAGAAGATGGCTTACTTTGGCATTTCTCAGCTAGAATAACATCATTTAGAAGCTTTGACTTCTTCTTCTTTTTCTTCTCAGAATCAGGACTATCTGCCCTTTGCTTCCTTTTACATTTAGGACTATCCTTTTCTTCCATCAGATGTGATAGTTACATCATGCTCAACCTTACTCATTATCTCAACATATTTGAACACTTCTTTCAGATCTCTTGAGAGGGTAAACAAAGGAAAATTCTCAGTGAGAACTTTATTGAGAATTTCAGTCAAGTTAAGTTGATGTCTCTTTTTGACCTCAGAAATAATCTTCATATTTTTGAGAGTTTGAGTTGTGAATGGTTCACCAGTACTAGAGACCAGATCATCATTACACTTTTCCTCTTCTATAAAAAATGCTACCATACCACATTCAACCATTATATATGTAATCAAACGCCCACATGGAATGTAGTTGGGAACCTTTTCGTTGGATCTGTTGTGGTTCTTGTTTTTCTAATGACCTCTTTCAGATGATTAAGAAGAAAAAAGGGAGGCTTACTTTCTTCTTGGTCATTAGATAGAACAACATAAATTATTGACCGATATTAAAGTGATCTACAGAGCTGGTATTGGGTCTAGGGTTTATGCAGCCTAGAATGAGTTTGTGCCAAATTATGAGATTATCATGGAGATCCTTGCTCTTACACGCTTTCTTCTCTATGGAGTAGTTTTTAAACATTAGAGATTGAAGGCTTTCCTTATGCCCATCAGACTTAAAGTTCATGAAAAAGGTGCACTTCCCTTCCAAGAACTTTAAACCCAATAAATCTGCAATATATTTGTCTGTAATGATAATTCTTTTCCCTAATACATCGGAGACAATGTGTAGATCATCACAGTCTGCATTTTTCAAGAATTCCTTCACTAAGTGTTCATAAGTAGGACCTTGAAGCCTCATGAAGAAAAGTTTCCAACCTTGAGCCTTCAGTTCATCATCTAAAATATGACAATTGTTGTCAAGATTTTCAAAATCAACCATTAATTCCTTAAGCATTATCAGTTCTTTTGGATCGATGTTGCAGTGAACTTGAATAGCTTTCTGTGTGATATGGTTTTCATCAATTCTTTTACTAGACAATGAACCAACCTTGACTATAGTTGGTGGAGAAGCAACAATTGATGATGGAGTGAGTGTTGTAATGGTAGTTGACGATGGAACTATAGTAGTTATTGGAGTTTCAATCTTGTTCCATTTCTTCTACAAATTTGGTAGCTTCTTGTTGTTCGATATTCATCCATAGAGAGATGAGAAGATGAACAAATGAAGATTGTAGGAAAAAATTTCTTGAATGTTTAACAGAAAAAGATCTTAGGAATTAGGATTTTTTATAAACACGAAAGAAGGTGAATAGGTGAAAAGAAAATAAGTTGTATATAACGTTTAACAGAAAAAGATCATAGGGTTTAGGGTTTTTTAGAAAAACGAAATAAGGTGAATAGGTGAAAAGAAAATAAACTATATATATATATATATATATATATATATATATATATATATAGAAAATTTTAATTACACAACCTTTAAAACTAAATTTTAAGTAAAAAAATAAAAAGATAAAAGTAATGTAATCATGGGTGGTAATTAATAAAGTTAATCATGAATGATCAATTCCAAGAATTAGCATATTGTTCATTATCTAGCTTAGATAACGTGTGATGATTAAGGATAACCAAAGAGTTACATGTGTTAATCACTGCACTTACTAAGAGACACGCTTGATATTCTCAAAATTTTGGAAAACCAAAGGGTTTCCATCTTATCAGGGACACTTCTGAGTGAAGCATCTTCCGATGATTGAGATTAGAACTAATGAATAGAGAATTTACGCTATTAAATTTGTAAGTCTTCCACCTGACCTGTCACAGCTTCTTTCAGAACCAATTTATTCTGACATTTCATAATTCCTTCTGGATTCAAGTTTCAAATCTTAGAACATAGATTTTCTTTCCAGCAAGTTTGGAAATCATCCATTCTTTGGGTTCCATCAATGGTGTCTCAAAATTCTAGAACATCTACAACATAGACAATCTAATCTTTTGGTACCCATACTTTGGGTCCTTTCTTCTTACTCTTTCAAGAGGTCTTTAAACCTTTGGATTTTTGTGAAGCATCATAATTGTATGGAATCGGTGCATTATATTTTGGTTTACAAGTTTCCTTCTGTGTCAGTGATTGTGATGCATTAGAAACTGATTCCTCTGCTTTTGAACACTCTAACTCAATTCCAAAAAGCACCGGTTGTTCAAATAAAGGTATTAGTTTTATACTCTCAGTCTCATCCATTAGCTCAGTGGTCAAGAGTATCATTGAAGCCATTTTTCTTCTATATATGCTTTTAGCAAGGAAGTGTTGAAAAGCTCTATTATATCTAACAATTTCATTAGAGGCAGATATGCTAGAGGTGATCTCTTCTTCTATTTTAGATACTTTACTCTTAAGAACATCATTTGTTCTTTCTATAGAACATAATTTTTCATTTAGGTCTAAAATGTTTGGCTCGCTCTTAGTATAAGGTTCAGAAGCATTCACAAAAGTCTTTTTTAGATCTTTGTGCTTGCTTAGAAGAGGCTGATACCTTTTCATAAGTTTAGCTAATCCTAAATCTAGTTTAGAATGAGAAAGGGTAGATAGTACCTCATCATCATCATCATCAGAATCTGACTCTTCTAATAATGGTCCATTTGTACTAGTCTCCGTCACAAGAGCCACGTTGGCTTGTTGTTCATCAGAATCTTCTTCCTCTGAATCTGAATCATCCCACACTGCCAAAAGACCTTTATTGGCTTTGAAAAACTTCTTAGCTTTTCTTTCTCTTTTGAGTTGAGAACAGTCATTTTTGTAATATCCATGTTCATTGCATTCATAGCATATGACTTCCATTTCTGAGTCTCTTCTTTGGTCAGATGTAGACTCTTGTCTACCTCTAAATTTTCTTGACCCTCTGAACTTACTTTGTCTATGTTTCCACAATTTGTTTATCTTTCTAGAGATCAGAGATAGTTCCTATTCATCAGAGTCTTCTTCAGACTCTTTTGATTTCTCCATTTCTTGATAAGCCTTTGTCTTTTTAGACTTAGACTTCAATGGTTTCATCCTCCTTTTGAGGTTCATCTTATTGATGCTCAATTTCATGACTTCTTAAAGTCTTCAACACTAGTGTTGTTAAGATCCTTTTCCAGTTTCAAAGCAGTTACCATGGGTCTCCATTTGACAGGCGGACGTGTGATAATCTTTTTAATATGATCTACAATAGTATATCCTTTTTCCATAACTCAGAGACCTGCAACAAGCATCTGAAATCTTAAAAACATCGTTTCCACAAAATCATCTTCTTCCATTCTAAAAGCTTTGTATTTCTAAATTTAGGCCAATGCCTTTGTTTCCTTAACTGGAGCATTTCCTTCAGAGTCATCTGAAGAGAATCAAAGATAGACTTAGCAGTCTCGTTATCAGTGATCTTTTCGTACTCTATATATGATATTACACTGAGAAGGATTATTCTTGCTTTATGGTGGTTCTTAGCGTCTATCAAGGCGCTTCTGGGAACTTCTCTTCCTTCTTCATCTATTGGGTAGGTGTAACCATCAACTACAATATCCCATAGATCTATATCAAATCCAAGAAGATTACTTCTTATCCTATCTTTCTAGTAGTCAAATCTTTCTCCATCTAAGATCAAAGGTTTTGAACTACAAAAATCTCTTTCTTTATCAGAAGCAATAACAACTACATTGTTGTTGCGAGCAGCCATTGTTGTTTTTCACATTGGATCGATGCTGAATATTGTAAGGTGCTTGATAAAAATTCTAACGTTTATATTACTTAAGAACCGGAGCTCTGGTACCAATTGAAGGTGCAAAAAACACAAGAAAGGGGGTTTGAATTGTGTTTTCTTCTTAGAAAAAAAAAACTTTTCTTTTAAAACACAATCCCCTTTAAAAATTAAATACTTTTGCTCTTCATAAAGATTGAGAATATGAATGTAGTAAAGAACGCAATATTTTTATCCTAGATCACTTGAAAACCTCAAGCTACTCTAGTACGCCCTTTTGAGGTGATTTTCCTCTCTCCAACGAGGACTTAATCCAATAATCCAACTATTTATTACACTTGCACAACCCAACTAGAAGTGACTAACACCTGCCCACACACCAGTAATGTGCTTATATGTAAACAGATTTTTAGTACAAATGACTTGAAAGAATATACAACTTTTTACAAAGAAATAATGTTTCAGCGTAGAGTATTCTTTGTGAGGTTTCTAGTGAATTAGTTGTTTCTTCAAGTCTTCAAGCATTTATATAGTGGCATGCATGTGATGTAACCATTAAAGGGTACATTTGGAAATATGAAATTTGTGGCGGCTTGAGAGAACGTGGGGGACAAGATCTCACGCAGCGTCCGTCCTTCATGGTAGTGGAATGAAACGTTTGTTTGTACAGTGTACTATTGTACCACATTAAAGTTATCTTCTAACCTTACATACTTTAGAGGTTTCTGAGACCATGACTAAGAGGAGTAACTTATGGTTAATCAAAAATTCAAGCCTTTAGAGTCTTCACATCTTCATCTTCAGAGTCCTTAGCACTTGGTTTTGAAGAACCTTGTATCGTAACATAAGGTTTAAAGAACTTCAAGTATTTAGAGTATTTAGAACCACATCTTCAGAGTCTTCAGCACTTGGTCTTGTGACCTTGTATCATAACATAAGTTCAGAAGAACTTCAAGTCTTTAGAATCTTCAGATCCACATCTTCAGAATCTTTAAGCACTTGGTCTTCAGAACCCTTATCTTCTGAAACTTCAGTCTTCAGCATCTTGACATAAGTAACACTTCTATCTTTAGATCTTCAGACTGGTTTCTTCAGACTAATGTATCAAAGTAACTTAGCTTCAGAGCCTTTTGAAGCTTTCTTCGCTACTTGTTCAGCATAACCTATGTAGCTTAGAAGAGGAGCATTTTCTCTTCTAATGTATTGGCCACGCCATCCATCAGAAGCAAAACCTGTTTGTTTATTCTTAAAAATATAACAAACATTAGAGTAACAAAATTGTTCACTCAAACATACTCTTTGTTATCATCAAGACTCAGAGACATACTTGCATAACCAAGTCTTGTTCTAACAAGGTTTAGGATCCATTTCTATATGGAGAAAGACGCAAATATGTTAGCCCATTTGTGTCTCACTTATTTAATTGAAGAGGGCCAATTTAGGGTTGAGTGAAGAAGAGAAAAAGAGGCACAAAATCAGCAACAAATGAAAGAAAAGAGGAGATAAACCTATTGCAATTTTTCTACAACTATTGTCACTAAATTGACTATTCTAGATTCATGAACCGTTATAGGGGTAGGTTTGCAACACATGTGTCTAAATTTTAATTGTTTGGTTCATCAAAATGTAGTATGAGCTGAGAGATAATTTCTTTGCACTAAAACTGCAAATTTGAGTAATTTTTCAACTTCTTGATTCTCTTATTTGTAAGCTAGTTTGCTTTGTGATTTTGAGGTTGTTAGGAATAGTTTGTGAATCACTTTATGACTCTCCTGTACCCTTATTTTATTATAAATGATTCATTTATCTGGTATGGATGATTAGTGGTTTTTACCCTCGTATTAAGGGATTTTGCAAGATAAAATAGCAATGCTCTCTTGTTTCTTTATTTGTTCGATTTGATATCATATATTTATTAACGAATCCTTATAGGTTCTTAAAAGTTTAGAGAATTTCATATCCGCAACATATTAGTCTATTATTGTGTCTTAATTCTCCATCATTACATATTGTCCTTATTTTTAGCGGTGCAAGTTGAGGTTTTTAATCGACCACTACTAGTTGACTCGCTCCACCTGACAATTAAATGAATGAGATTGTGCCCAGGGCGATGCACATTGGCCCGCCTCATTAAAACTCTTTCTTCACACATCTTTTTTGTTTATAAGACACAATTCAATTTCCAAAATTTTCCTCCCCAAAGCATAAGAATGAGTTAATTAATGTAATCACTTTTTTCCATAAAGTTAACCTCAAATTTATTATGATTTGTTAAATTATGAACTCAACAATTTTTTTAAAATTGTTGATTTACTATAAGTTCAATTCTTAGATGACTAAATATTAATATATGGATAATAATTTTCATTTTTTAATTAATTCATTTGTTACATCTTAAAAATATTCATAGCTATTTAAAATTAATATTTAAAAATATTAACAGAGTCCATCAATCAACCTTTGGAACTTCAAAAAAAACTATTTTAATTGATTCATTTGTCGCATTAAGAGGGATTAGTGACCCAAAAGTGGGTATACAAATCGATCATTTTTGCCATTCTTATTCAAAATTGCTAATGTCAAATCTCTTGGCTAGAAGTTTATATTGTTTGAGAATCAAATGTGAAGAAAAAGTTTTACATTGATTAAAAAAGTGAAGATTGAACAATATATAAATGAAAGTATCCACACACCTATCATTTTAAGATTTTAGGTGGACATGTGGTGTGTCTCTCACAAAAAAGGTGTGTCTAAAGTATAAAATGCTTTCTCCTCAAAATTTTCTCTTAAGAAGTCTCACGTTGATTATAAAAGAGAAGATTGAACACTATATAGGTGAGAGAATCCACACACCTATCACCTTAGAGACTGTTTGGTGCGTAGAATATGATAGGATATAAAACAAAATGATATGATATAGACCGGATAAGACTATCCTTGCAATAAAATACACATTTAATTTGATAAAAATAATTAGTATTCATATTTTTTAAATTTTAAATAATTATTTTATTTTTAAATATTTCAATTTTTAGGTTTTATTTTTTTTATTATAAAAATCTATAAAATTATCCTTATGAAAAATCATACATACTTTTTAAAATTGATTTATTCATATCTTTTAATTTAATATCAAATTAATTTTTATTTATATCTTATCATATTTAATTTTTGATTTTAAATTATATTTTATAGAGATAAATGAATATATTATTTTCTTATCATATCATGGCGAATTTAACATAGTTCATATTCAGGATAAAATTTAAACTAGTGAGCAGAATATGATAAGTTTCGGGGTTAACTTATTATATTATGTTGTGTCATCAAACATTGGATTGAAATAAGATATGATACGTATATCTTATCATGACTCTTATCATGCACACCAAATAAATTTTTAAGATTTTATGTGGATATGTGACCTGTCTTCCATAAAGATCACAAAAAAGGTGTGTTCCAAAGTATAAAATTAAGATTTTAAGATTTTAGGTGGATAATGATCCTAATATCTAGAGTAAGGAAGATCCCAATATAGTAGAGAGTGACAGTTATAGTTTGGGTGTTGTGTAATAACAAAATTAATTGGATCAAGAATGAAGAAAAGATGGACGCTAATTACCTAGGTGTGTAAGATTTTGGTTATGTGCTCAAGAACTACTTAGGGATGACATGAATAGAATCTAACACCAAAGTGATTAACAATCTCCTCGTACATGTTGGTTGATGTGGGGTTTAAAGACCACTTTGTCAGGATCAATAGAGGTTGGTGTGTTAAAAATTGTGTTAGGAATTTTAGGGTGGCTGGTGCATCGAGGGATCATGATCGATATCCCATTAGTGGTTGAATCATATTCTTTTTGAAAGTGATTCACAATTAGTGGTTGAATCTATTCACGCTACTTCATCCGATAATTCTGAATTTAGTAATGACTATTGCTAGTATTCTCGTAATGACTTTGAAATCAAATTTGTAAACTGTCAAACTAATCGTGTTGCTCATAATCTAGCACGTACCATCAATTTTTAATCTCGATGCATGATGTTTTATTTGAGTCTCCTTGTATTGAACCATTTATATTTGACGATATGAGTTAAGTTTATGTTTATAAAATAAATACTTGTACAGTATAAAAAAGGAATATAATAAAACACTAGAAAAACTTTAATTATTAATTATACATTTGAAATGGTCAAATATATAGCAGAACATATTCTTTAAATAAAAAAATTATACCAGAACATATGAAGTACTACTACGTATTTTGATTTTCAAATGCATATAAATATCAGAAAAAGCATTCAATTTGATAATTGAATGTTTACCAAAGAAACAAGAAAAGCATTAAGTGTATAACATAAATGTTACCCAACCACATTAAAACCATCTATATTTTTTTTCTTAATGTTCTCTGTTTTCCCATTTCCCCTATCCCAAGTGCGATTATTTCTCTTGATATTAAATGTGGCATTAAAAACTTTGATGGCTCATCTTAAATACATACACCTTCCTTTGCATGAAACCATCAAATACACGCCAAAATTAATTTTCTTCAAATTAAATTTCTTTTCCAATCCATTTGTTTTGATGGTAAATTCTAGCCTTATAAGTAGGCATTAATTTTTTCCTTTTAATTCTTAGCGTGCATGATTAACACGCATTCAGTTTATGTTACCATTTTTCTAAAACACTTGTTTTTCTTCTTAAAGGCCATTTTGATACTTCATCTCTATTCAAAACATAGACTAGCTTATAAGTCTATATGACCAAATTATTTGGTAATGGTCATTTTCACAAATTTATAGAATTACTTTTATTAGTATAAATATAAATATTATTAATGAGATAATATAATTGTAAGGGAATAATAGTGCCTTTTAGTGGGATCGGGTTGTTTTATTAGTATTTATTGCTACATTATGAAATATTTGAAAAGAAAAATTAGTTTTTAAAGTATTTTGAATATAAGGGTGAATAGACTTTTTCAACTTGAAAATAAATTGATAACATTTATTTATATGTATGGTCTTATTTTAAATATGTGGTGTCATGATCATTTCATTTATACCTTATTTTTAATTTATGATTGTTGTCTCTCTTCTTCCTTCAATCCTAATTTTCTTTTGTTTTTATCCACTAAATTGGAGTGTATTTCGAGTCAATTTTGATTTAAAATCACCCCTCTGAATTGTTTTTCGTTTCCTTTTCGTTCAAATAAGAGATTTCACATATATTTTTAGTCTTTTTCTTTGTGATTTTGTCGTCTTAGTGCGTCGTTGTGTGATTTCATCGTCTTAGTGTGGCGTTGTGTTGGTGGTCGTGTTATTGCGGTGTTATTTTGTTTTCCGTCTTGGTGTGATATTTGTTCGGTTCAGATTTGACAAATTAGCTTCGATCTGGTGCATATTCAACGAATGATTTTGACGTCATCAATGTTGCAGACTCCGAGACGACATGAGTATTTCGAGCATTTCAATTTCGTCATATTTGTAGGCATTTTGCCGTTATATGCTATTAACGTGGGTGTTGTGAGTTTGTTCGCAGATTCATCGTTTTAAGTTTATAGCGATTTTGAATTTGGATTATTTGATGTATTCTATCAATTTGAATGAATGAATATCTTTTTTTAATCAAATAAATAAATAAATTCTTTAAATTTCTTATTTATTTATTTATCAAGATTTTGAGTTTAGGTTGTCCTATTAGAGGTGTTAGAGAATGTATCTCCATAGATTGTCATATTAGAGGTGTTAGAGAATGTGTCAGTCGTGTGTCATATATATAACTAGTGTTAAGTAGGGGTAGTCAGATAGGTTGTGGGCCGCTGGATTGATATAGTCATACGAAAAAATAGTGGGTTGGATGGAGATTTTGGACCTGCCGCCCATCAAAATCAGTTCCGCTTAAGACAGACGTCCGCTAAAGCCCATTAATTTAACTTATCTAATAATAAGCCCATTTTTTTAGTTAATTCTATCATTTCCAATAATTGATGGTTTTATTCTATACATTTATTTGTGAATATAAATAATTTTTAATTAAATTTTGTTAAAATGATGCTTTATAAAAATTGTTCTAAAAAATAAGTGAAAAATCTAATTGAAATGTAAAAAAAATCTTTTAATATATTAAAAAAATAAATAATAAAAAAGGAAAAAGTTAGCGGGCAAGCTCATCGTCCGTCAACCCGCCACATTGGCAGGACAAGCTAGATTTTTATCCCCATTTCCACTTGGTGGGCTTGCCCGACCCGCTCTTTTCTTAGCGAGCTTAAGACGGGGTAAAGCGGGGCGAGTTGGGCGGCCTATTTTTCTATTCCTAGTGTTAACTATTGTTCCGGACTACCCGAGTGCTTGTCAGGAAGGTCACCCCACCGAGATCCAGTGACACACTGAGGGATTCCATCTTCCCACTTCATTAGCCACACGACATCCTCTACTTGAGCAATGTCAAGCACATGTGTAGTTCATCTCGCTAAGGACTATGTTCATTATGTCTCTATTACTCGACATAACGGCTAGTTACGAGCATCATCATCTGATTTGACCTAGTCAGCTCGGACAACTATATTCCCAGATCCGCATATCTCGGCCCAAATATAGAAACCAATGAGAGTCCTCCTAAGATCATTATATAAACTCTCATATATTTGAGGGCAAGGTATCATTTTCCTACACTCAAAACCCTAATATTCACTATCCTTTTTTTTGAACATTTTCTTACTTTAGCATCGGAGTGCATTGCAAGTACACCACCCTCCTCAACATCAATTTGCTCGAAGGATCTTCAATCGTCTGACCATCTCTGATTCTATTCATTTCTTTAGATCAGTGGCGCCGTTTGTGAGAAAATATCTTCCCCGTCTTCATTCCGGTATCAGAATATCAAAGATACTCTTAAACTCCCAACGAGATGGACGATAACAATGATCAGCTCCTTTCCAGCAAGGCCGTTCTTTCACCTGTCTGAAAGACGGACATGAACGATGCCTCTCCTCATCTCGAGGACCCCATTGATCATAGGGATGGAGGACCGCCTCCCCTGATTCTGATGATGCTGGGGACATAGATTCCCTCTTGGATAACCAGAAATACAAGATCCAAGTTGACGATCTCGTCATCCCTCAACCCTCGACATCATTGCTGACCAACATGGACCCAACATTAGCTTCTATTCTGTCCGCCCTTAATCACACTAACAATCTCCTCCTCCAACAGGGTCAATGTATCGAGGCTCTGGAAAATAACCGTCCATCATCTCCATCTCAGAGACCTAAAACAACCACTTACCACAGCCCCTCTCCAAGAAGACCTTCTCAAAATCAGGATCACCCCCATCGATCTTTCCTGAAGAAGAAAGGACACACCCCTCCTCGTGAAAATCGGGGATCTCCTTCGCACAAGAAGACAAAGAACGAACCGTATCGCTCCCGCGATAGTTCTCTGTCTCCTAGACCAAGGTAGGGGAGAGAGCTCTCCCCCATCACAAAAGAAACAATCATGGATATCCCTATTCCATCCGGTCTGGAGAAGTCTACCAGGCTCGGTCAATATGATGGCACCACTGACCTCGACGAACATATCGAGAACATCGATGCCTTTCTTGATTATCGAGGAGTTCATGGAGCTATCAAGTGCCTCCTGTTCCCAACGACCATGAGGAAAGGGGACATGGCCTAGTATAAAAGCTTGCTCGATTGTTTAGTCACCTCCTGGAAGCATCTGGGGAGACTATTCTCCAAACATTTCACCGCCTCCCAACGCCACCCAAAGTCAGAGGTGTAACATCCCGATTTTTAATAGCTAATTATTAATTATTATTATTATTTATTATATGATGTTATAATTAATTTAATTTGGTGATTTAAATGAAAATTAAATTGTTTTAATATTTGTGTTATTTGAATAATTGTGTTTTATGAGTAGAAATATGGTTATTTGGTATTGGGCCTAAGAATTATGAATAGAAGTAATGAAAAGGTGTTAAGTATTAAGCCCATTAAGACAATCCTAGTTAGTAAAGGGTTGGAAGTAATTCATAATTAGAATTGCCATTTGGTGAAAGAAGAGAAAGAGGAAAGAAGAGAAGAGAAGAGGAGAAAGAGGAAAAGTGAAGAGGAAACCCTAGAAAAGGAATCTTCAAGAGGTAAGGGGGAGAATAAATGTTATTATTTATTTGTATGTTGTTGGATAGTGATTAGTAACATGCTAGGTTGTTCAATTTCGATTTCTAGAATCTTTGAATGTTAGGGTTTGAAGAGGAATTGTGTTTTTCAACTTAGAATGATGGCGCATGATTAGTAACATGTTAAGATACCCTTTAATGATGTTATTTGGCTGTTTGGAATGGATTTTGTGTGGTAATTTCATGGGAGAAAGAAGCTAGTTCGTAGTAGAAAAGTGTTGTTTTGCAGACTGCGCTTAGCACCACCAAGATCGAGCTTAGCGCGAAATGTTATGTAAGATTAGGTTTGTCTGTTCATGAAAGGGCGCTTAGCGCGATAGACCGTGCTTAGCGTGACCTGGAATGAAAAGTGTTATTTTTAGGATCTTTTGACATGAAATCTCATATGATTATATTTAGGATAGTATTTTCATATATGTGATTAATTGATTCGATCCAAATTAAATGCGTTTTGGATTGTTTTGAATATTATTTCAATGTATGCTAGATTACTTGAGTAATAGTATGGTGAATCTTATTTGATGGAATATTGTGAATAACATTGATGGAATGATATGCTATATGCTATTTGTTATGTGTGGTGATATGTATATGCTACATGTAATGCTTGTTGTTGTTGGAACATAATGTTGTGCAAATGGTGAATAGTTCACAAGAGTTGAATTATGGTGATATGCTTGAATAATTGAGGTTGGAGGATAATCTTGATTTGCATATGATGTTGTTGAGTTGCACATGCATACATGGTTGACCTTGAAAATTGAGGTGGTGGAACTTTGGGTCCACAATTGGCTCGATCCTTGATGGATAAGTAACGGTGAAACTTTGGGTTCACATATTGGCTTGATCCTTGAATGGATAAGTAGCAATTTGGCTCGATCCTTGTATGGATAAGTAGCGAAGGTTTTGGTCTTGTCCAGATTAGAAGCGTGGCTTTGATTCTAAGATAATGAATCAAAAGCGAGGTGAATGAAATGATCCCAATGGTCCCACATGCATATTGAGTTACATCGCATTGTTGTCTCATGAGTCAGTGATGAATATGTGTCGTCTGTATTGGAATTGTGATAGTTGATTATATGAATAATTGAATTATTTAGATTGATGATAATTATGTTATTTGTGATACATGTAAACATGTTATACTTGGAATGTCCTTATAATCATATTATTTTGGAATATTACTTGAAGTGTGTGGAATTCTTGAATAGATGATGTTTCTATATTGCTTTCAATTATATTTAGATAATGATGTGAATTCTCACTCTTCTGTTATGACGTTGCCTCCATGTGGGTAGCGTGCAGGTTCCGAGATTAGAGGTGCTTTGCACGAGACTAGTTGAGGAGTTTTAGCTGGTTTATCCTATACTAGGTAGTTGAGTCACTGCTCTGGTCATGTAACACGAAATTTATCTAAATTTTTGCTTTTATGAGATTTTTGTTATGTATTCTCATATATTTTGGATGTGTATGTTGAGATACTATTTTGATGTGGCCTTGGTGTCGATGTATGAATTATGATGACTTTATTATGTTATGGATTCATAGATTTTCATCCAATGGTTATAGTATGGGATGTAATCATTGATAGTATCTATGAATATGAAATGATCCGTTGTGAAATGCATGATTTCGTTTTAAAGCATGAGATTCAAATATGTGTTATGATTATGACCAGTGTATATATGTATTGTTTTAATATTGGAACAAAAATATGTAATGCCCTCTTGATATGAATTTTATTTTACTCTGATTTATGCTATGATTATTGGGGTTTAGAAAAGGGGTGTCACAAGAGGAATCCCTAGAAGCCATCATTTAGGTTAAAGAAGAATCTCTCCGAGCAAACATCGAGAGGTTCAATCAAGAAGTCGTTCAAGTCTCAACGACGGACGATATGAAGAAATATCTCCTCGAAAGGGGACTACACCCTCGCAGCGACTTCGCGGAGGTTGTAGGCATTGAAACACCCTCAATTGGATGCTTTCCTCCTGAAAGCCCAGGCATACATCCAATACAAGGAATAGGAAGCCGCTAATTGTGCTCGTGATATCCGACATAGGGAAAATGTTAAGAGTTCAAAACTGAAGACCCCTCGACATCCCGTCAAAGGGGAGAAAGAAAGCGGGAGGATAAACCCCGCGATTCTAGATACCACAAGGGGCTGGTTGGTCGATTCAGTGACTACACCCCCTCAGCACCTCTCGGGAGCGTATCTTGACCAAATATGCAAACTCCAAGTTCAAACAAGGCGGGGTACGTTTCCCCCTACAGACCCCGATAAAGCGAGGGACAAATAAGAGTAAATATTGCAGATTTCACAGGAGTCACGAGCACGCGACAGACGACTGCATCCACTTGAAGAATGCGATTGAGATCCTAATAAGAGTCGGGCATCTCAAGCAATACAAGAAGAAGGAATCTGTGAAAGAAGAAACCCCCTCGTCTAGCAAGGTCGCGGAAGAAAAACCTGCTGAGGAGTCTTTCATGTCAGTGGCCATAACTATATTTATGCCAGAAGACTTCATCTTCCTCGATCTTGATACCACCCCATCGTACTTAGGCCGATATCATGTACACTCAGCTCTCCCGCACGTTACAGCTCAACGAGACCCACCTGACTCCTTACTTCGTCTCGGATCTACAAGGATTCAATGGCTCCACAGCAAAAACATGGGGATACGTTGAATTGATCGTGACCTTCGGGGACGGAGAGACTGGAAGGTCCATCAAAACACAGTTCTAGGTCGTCGATTTCCTGTCCTTGTATTAGTGCATTTTCGGTCGAACGACTCTCGCCGAGCTAATCGCAGTACCATCCACTGTACACTGTTAAAGACCAAAATATAGATATTTTGTAGATATTTTTGTGGTCCTTTACAATGTCTTTTAATTAATTAGTAGTATTTAATATAGTATTTTGATATATTTATGTTTATATTTAGTTTTTGTTTATATTCTATTATTTAACTTTGTTTATGTTTAATTTGTAGGTTTTTGGTAATTCTACTTTCAAGCATGGATTCAAGGAAGCAAGGAGAGCTTAAAAGATAATTTCAAGCTATTTTTGGAGGGTGGAACAGGCTTCAGGGCGCTTAGCGCGGTTCAAGCATGACCTGGTGCTTTTGAAGTTGTTAGGTGTTAAGGAGGTCGCGCTTAGCGCCATAGAGTGGGCTAAACGCGGTCTGTGAAATCAGAAAAAGTACATACACTCATGCTTAGATATTTTCCTCAACTACTCCCTCATTTCCTCACCAAATCAGACCTAAAAACTAGAGAGTAGGATTCTCTTTTATTATTGTGGATTGTAACTCAAAAACATAAGAGAAAAACCTTGAATCTTTGCTAGTTTCTTTTTTCTATGTTCATCATCTCTCCATTTCTTGCAAGTGAAGCTACTAAGAGAATGAGTAGCTAAGGTTCTTTGTGTCAATATTAGAGGTAGTTAACCTAACTTTTATGTATTTACTTTGATATTTTGGTGTATGAACTTGGTTGATGATATATATATATATATATATGTTGAATATCTTTGTTTTACTTGTACTTTTTGCTTTGGATCATGATTGAGAAATATGTTTCAAACTTGACCTAAGATATTCATCCACTAAGGAACAAATGCTAGATATAGATTTCTGAGTTAATATTTACTTGTATTGAACTTAAAGATTATCATGTCAATAGTTAGAGTGAGAAAAAATCTAAATATTAACATGATAACACTCACAATATTGGTTAGAAATCAACAATATTGAGAGGATACGTAATTATATCGATCATCAACTAGTTCATCCACTTGGTTAATTGAACTTATACGAAATTATGTTATTGAAACTAATCTTGACATGCTTTTACTATCTAAAAACCAACCAAAACTCTCTTTAATCCAAACCACTCTCTTTTGGAAAGAAAAATAAACTTGTTTACTTGAAACTTATGATTTTTGTGACTAGGAAACAAAACCCTTTTGTAACCAAATCTTAAAATACACGTGAACTATCAAACGGAGGTGATATCACACCAATCCCTATTGAAAACGATAATTAAAAATACTTGTATAAGAAAATACACATGAATACTTGTTAGTAGTGCTAATCAAAGGAAACGACTAGTTAGACAAAGATAAGCAAGAGGAGAATCATCTAATTCTTCTACATGACAAGTGTTGGCAGAAGTCATCATGGCGGATCCACCACCACCACCGAGAGGCCCTTGTGTAAATAGCCCGTGTCACACAACTCAATTTGCTCGCCTAGCCAATGCGAGGTTTACTGAAATGAAGACGAGGATACTCCAACTCCTCTATGCAAATCCTTTTCATGGTCATGAACATGAAGATCCTTACACTTACCTCACAAATTTCTATGAAATTGCGGGTGCGGCCGGAGCTCTGGAAACTGAAGAGGAACAATATTTCATTGGATTTTTCCTCACTCTTTGGTAGGGAAAGCAAAGGATTGGTATCTAGACCAACCACAAGAAAAAATGACGAATTGGAACATGCTAGAGGAGAAATTCCTTGAAAGATTTTTTCCTCAATCAAGATTCATGGAAGCTTAAACCGCGATCTCGGTGTTCTCTCAAGGTGTTAATGAGCCTTTGAATAGAGCTTGGGAGAGATACAAATATATGCTTGGAAAATGCCCAAGTCATGGTTTTGATGAAATCACTCAAATTCACAGTTTTTGCAATGGTCTCCAACCTCAACATAATTTTTTGTTTGATGCTACGGCAGGAGGTTCATTAATGGATAATAAACCTTTTGAAGCCATTCAAATAATTGAGAAGATGGTAAGAAATGACCACTAAGTTCAAAATGATCAAGGGAATGTGCAAGTGAAGACGGGAGCTCTTGAAATCAGTTCTAGTAATGAAGCACTTGTGGCCCAAAACAAATTATTTGCAAAGCAAGTGGAAGAATTGACCAAGAAAGTGGCAAGACTTCCACAACAAATAATGGAAATGCAAGGATCATCTAGCAAGCAAACTCAACAAAGTGCTAGTTGTGAATTATGCAAAGGTGATCACAAGACCGGGTTTTGTCCTCCGGTTGATGAAAAAGAAAATTACATTGCTAATCAAGGGTAATGATATCAACAAAGACCTCATTATCAAAATCAAGGCCAAGGTTACCAACAAAGAGGTAACCAAGGTTATCAAGGTGGATGGAGACAAGACAACAACAACAATCAAGCAAGATAAAATCCTTACCAAAGTGGAACACAAGCTCAAGCTCAACCTCAAAATCAATCTAGAAGTTCAAACATTCAAGATACACTTGCTCAATTCATGCAAGCTTCAATGGACAACCAAAAGAGCATGGAAGCATCGATAAAGAATTTAGAGACTCAATTGGGACAATTAGAAAAACAAATTTCCGATCAAAGTGCCTTGCCTTCGTTTTCTGCAACTACTCAAAAAAATCCAAGGGAGCATTGTAAAGCAATCGTGACTAGGAGTGGTAGAGTTGTTGATGAGACAAAGAAAGAATTGAAGAAAGGAAAATAGCAAGATGAAGATGAAGAATAAATTGATGAAGAGATAGTTGTGGAGGAAGTTGTAGTTGAAAATAATGGCGAGGATGTCGTAGTGGAAGATGTTGTAGTTGAAAATGTTGCAGTTGAAAAAGAAAGCGTTGAAGAGAAGAAGAAGAAGTTGAAGAGGGGAAAGGAGAAGGTTTCCACTTTAATAGTAAAAAACTTACCATATCCTCATGCTCCATCTAAGAAGGATGATGCTCGGAATTATGCTCAGTTTATGGACATATTCAAGCAATTACAAATCAACATTCCATTTACCGAGGCATTAGAGAAAATGCCTAAGTATGCAAAATTTATGAAGGACATTTTGACTAAGAAGAAGAGGTATACGGATCAAGAGACTATTATGGTCGATGCTAGTTGTAGTGTGGTCATCCAACGTACAATACCGAAGAAAGAAAGTGATCAGGGGCGTGTCACTTTGCCTGTTACCAATTGTGATGTTTATGTTCGCAAGGATTGATAAATTTGGGATCTAGCATCAACTTGATTCCATTATCTATTGTGAAGAGGTTGAGAAATATTGAGTTAAAATCTACAAAGATGACTTTGCAATTAGAGGACAAGTGTATTACTCACCCACACGGTGTAGCCCTAGATTTGTTGGTTAAAGTGGATAAATTCTTTTTTCCCGTTGATTTCGTTGTGATAGAAATGGAAGAAGATTTGGATGCTCCCTTGATTCTAGGTCGACCATTCATGAAGACCACAAGAATGATGATTGGTATTGATGATGGTTTAATAAAAGTGCATGTGCAAGACGAAGAGATTTTTTTCAATCTTTTTTAAGCATTCAAATGATAAAAAGGATTGTTTCAAGATAGACGTTATTGAAGAAGCAATAGAAGAGGTCACTAGCCAAGTGCATCTTACAAATCCTTTTGAAAGAACCTTGACCGAAGCTTTTAATGTGCTCAATGACGGTGAAAGGAGGGAAATTGAATAGTGTTTGGAGGAATTAGAGGTTTCAAAGGAAGTGCAACCGTGGGACAATGAGATGGAGATTTTAAAGAAGGATCCATTGGATGAAGAACCAAAACGTGAATTGAAGATAGTACCTTCTCATTTAAAATATGTGTTTCTTAATGATGGAGGTAACAAACTTGTGATTATTAGTAACACTTTATCAGAAAAGGAGGAATGTAGTTTTATTCATGTTTTGAAGACTAACCAAAATGCAATAGGTTTGGTGTTATCTGACTTGAGAGGCATAAGCCCCGCTTACTGTATGCATAGTATCATGTTGGAAGAGGAATTCAAACCGGTGGCCCAACCTTAAAGGATCTTGAATCCGGTTGATATACCCCAAAAATTACCCTCCTATTTCTCTAGTCAATCCATATTTCCATACTCTAGAGTTCCTCAAGGGTTGACCTGATAAACTCTCTCCAAAGCAATCAACCCACAAAATTAGGGTTTTGATTATATCAAGTCAAAGATGAGTTATAATTCCTAAAGTGATCATCATACCTCCTCATATGTCTCAAGGTATCATCATGTCAAGTTTCAAGCCTCATATCTCAAGTTTGCTCGGTCAATTGCTTAGATGGTTGAAAATAAGATGTATTAGACAAAAAGTCAACTGTGGTCAACATACTGTCAAACTTCACCATTTTTTGTCAACATTAAGATTTTGAAGTCACATTCATCATTTGATCAAGGTTTGATCATGATTCATCAAGAAAACTCAAGATTTGATCAAAAGTCAAAGTTTCTAAATTAGGGTTTTTGGATAAAAAGTCAACAGAACTTTGACCAAGCATAACTTTCACATACTTTATCATAAATTTTTCCACCCAAAGCTCATTTTGAAGAGAATTCAATTCTCTACAACTTCATGTCTCACAAGCTTTGGCCAAAAATGCTTCATTTGAGAGTTATGGATCAAGACATTGTAGGTCCTTCTAAAAGTCAACAAAAAGTCATCGTTTTGCAAAGAAGTGTATATGAACATGGAAGCTTCAATGAATATGAAACCAAAAAGAGTGTATAGAGGACATCTTGAGCTTTCTAAAAAGTCCAATAACACTTCAAAATGTTGAAAATTGAGCAAGATACAAGTTGTGCAAGTTTGGCATTTTTGAAGAAGTGGAAGAAGAGAAATACGTAGCAAAATCAATTTTTTTCCAAATAGGCTTAAGTTTCTGTGATTCAAGCTTATTCTTAAGATGACTCATGACCTCTTCACTCACTTGCACGCCCTTCCCTTATTTACTTAATTTATTTTTGTATTAAATGGCTAAAATTCAATTTTAATTAAATAAAATACAAAAATAAAAGGAAAAGGTGTGTGGGCTTGATATTTGTATGAATTGAGGTCCAAGATAGCTCATCATAAGTTGTCAAAAACGCACAAGAAGCATTAAGGCAAGATTGAGCCAAATATGGAAGATTTTGATTAAATATTTCAATCAAATATTTTGCATTCGAGTTGATATATTTTCCACAAATGCTTGATCTAATTCTCATGCTCTATATATACTTCACAAGTTCAAAAGCCAAGGAAACGAATTCTTGCATCCATAAAGCTAGGGTTTGTGCTAAAAAATTTCTAGCAAACTTCTACCTTCGAGTTTAAATTTCCAGCCATTCTCAAGCAATTCCAAGCACTGATTCGTGCTCCTGAGGTATTGTAGGGTAAGTATATGTCCAGAACCATGGCCAAAATACCCTAAAACATATGCACCATGAACTCCGATTATCTTATACTTTTCAATTTTGTATTTTGCATTTTATCGTGTTTTAATCCAAACTAACATCACTAATGTGTTCCTGAGGTTTATTAGAACATGTTTGAACCATCGTTCGCAAGGTTTAGTCGCCAAATCGTGATTTTCCATAGTTATGGAATAACCTTTTTGTAGCTTCGTATCTCCGTTTAATGGAACTTTCAAGCCAAACCAAGGCCACCATTAAATTCACAGCCCTCGAATTAGGGGGGTAGGGTCCTCCTTTTGCTTTTATTTTCATTGTTTTGTAGGTTCAGGGAAGGAGCTCGCCGGAGAAGACAACCGGAGCTAGGGCTCCGACGACCCTTCAATATCTGACTTTGTTGGACCCCAGCACGTGTGCACTATGTCTCTTCCTCTCTAAAGGTGTGGGATCGGTCACCACCTTTTGCAATTTTTCTGATTTTTGTAGGTCATCACATACATACAATTGGAGTTGTGTTATTGACAACACATGGCATGTGGCTGAGTGGTAAAGTTTTGAACCTATGACCTAAGGGTCACGAGTTCAAGCCTTGCAGGGACCATTCCTATTTTTTTACCACTTATTTCTGTCACATTTTCTATTTTCTTTTATTTTTCTAGCCTAACTTAATTTTCTTTTGAAATTAATTTAAAATTTTTCAAAAACCACAAAAATATTCTAGTTTTAGATTTAGGTTAATTAAACATATAATTAATTTCTGACATAAAAATAATTTATTTTCTCATGATTTAAATTATTTTTCATAATTAATTAATAATTAACTTAGAAATTAGGTTTTACTAACTAAAATCAATTTTAAAAAATATCAAAAATATTTTTTTTCTTTACAATTAGGGTTTAGACGTTCTCTCTTACCCTTAAGACATTGTTTCTCCAATTTATTTACTTTATTTCACATTTGAATTCTAGAAATCGATGTATAGGTCGCAAAGTTTATTTTTGTAATAGCATAGATTTACTTTTCTCGCAATTTACTTTTCGCGCACCTTAATTATGTAACTGCCCAAAGCCATGTAATAGCGTAGGACATTTACTTTCCGCACTTTGTTTTCCTGCGAATATTAAACTGGTTAGGTGTATGCAAACTAGGGTTTGTATGGCAAGATAAAATCAATCTTAGATCACCCTAATTCGAAGATAACATATCTGAATCAAATACACTCTTTCACACATGCACCCCCTTAGGGTATCCTCTCTTGTTTCCTTTCGAATACAATGGTCATGTCCCTCGAACGTAGGGGTACCATTAGCAAAGACGCTTACGAATAACATCATCATATTCCCTTCGATATAAATATCATAGTCCCTCGATGACCGTCAATGTTACCTATGAATATATGATCTCGTCCCTCGATTGTTGCCTATGAATAAGTGATTATCGTTCCGTAGAATTGCTAAGGTACCCCTACAATGTTACCTTCAATGACCATACGATGACCCTACGATTGTCCCTTCACATCCAACGGATAGGGTTACCTACCAACTAATGGTATGGATAGCCTTATTCTAAAGGAGAAGGAAAAATAATAAGAAACGACCAGACTGAGTAGGTAATAGGACTCTATTGCTTGCTCCAATCAAATAAAATTACTTTTTGCACCTCAGGCTTTTCAAAAAATTTTCAAACACTTTGTATACATTCCAACGGGAATCATTACAAATTTAAAACATTTTTGAACACTTCGTATACATTCCAACGAGAATCGTTACGAAGTCAAATTGAAATGTCTTTCAAAATACTTTTCAAAATCACACACACAAAAACAAATTAAAGTGAGCTAAGCAACTAAGAGCCCGTAGATAACTACGGATGGAAAGGGTTCTAATACCTTCCCTTTTCTTAACTATTTCCCTTACTCAGAATCTAACGAAGGTCTTTTCCTATTGTTTTCACCTTCCCTTTATTGGATAAAAGAAAATTTGTTAGCGACTCTTACTATCAGCACATTTGCGATAAAAGGTAAAACAAACAAGTCAGTTCTCCCACCGTGTTATAGAACTGGCGACTCTCCTGAGGATCACCCCAAAGAGAGGTTACCTTAGGGTCTTAGATCACTTTATTTGTTTGACTTATCTGCTTTATTTAAGGGTTTCTTGGGTATTATATCTGTAAGGGATCATACGCGCGGATCTAGGTTTCCTTAGGTAAGTAGCAATAGATTACCGCGACTGTTAGGCGTAACCCAAAACGGTCAAAATGATGGCTACGTTAGCGCGACACTTTGGATGTCCTTATGCTCTTCATGTTCAGTTGAGGAAATATTTGGCGTCTGCGTGGTGTCATAAACACTAACTCAACTTCAGAACCCTAATTGACCCATCTTGGCCATTAGAAGGTAGTGAGATAGCCAACTTAGATGCAGACTAAGGTTTGTTTATACTCGATGCTACGCTCATTGAGATTCGACTTTCGGGATGTTTCGGTCGAACATTTGGTAGCCGTACTGAAATAAAGCTTGCGAGAAATATCTGCGATATGAGATTCCTTGAACCCGATTACTATTATAGGACAGGTTGAACCAACTTAAACTCCAGTAGGGTAGACACTTATACCTCATGCAAGCCTTAAATCTAGGGCTATTGTGTGAATTTCTTGTTCTTGCTATTTAAACATGACATCATAACATCATATCATCAAAACATTTCTAACCATTTCAAGGACTTAAGGATTTATCTTTGCTTTGTTTTGTAGGGTTATGGCTTCCAGGAAGACTATCCAAATCAACTTTGTGGGTATACCTTCTCAACTCAAGGAGTTCGTCTCAAAAGTTCCCGATCACCCTCAGTTCATCAAGAGTCATGGTTATCTACTCGACTTAGTTACCTCCAGTTTTGAAGAAGATATGATGAGCGTCGTATTCTAATTCTTTGATCCGAAACATCACTACTTTACTTTCCTACACTATCAGTTGGTACCTACAATGGAAGAGTTCTCTAAGCTACTTGGGATACAAATTCTTGATCAGATACCTTTCACCGGTTCAGAAAAAGTTTCGAGGTTTGAAGACATCGCATCATCATTACATCTAAAGCGGTCAGACATTGAAGATATTTGGGAAACAAGAAGTGGAGTTAAGGGCTTGCTTGCTAAGTTTTTGATAAAGAAATCTCGAGAATTCTTAAAGGCTATGAATTTCCATGATTTCGAAGATATTTTGGCTCTATTAATCTATGGGCTAGTACTATTTCCTAATCCAGATCAATTCATAGACGTGAACACCATCAAGATATTCCTCACTCACAATCTTATGCCTACTTTGCTCGGAGATATTCTGTATTCTCTTCACACTCGTACTATAAAAAGACAAGGAACTCTAATGTGTTGCATACCATTGTTATCCAGGTGGTTTATTTCACACCTTCCTTGACCAGTGATGAAGAATAAACAAGGTCTGAAGTGGTCTCAAAGGTTGATGTCACTCTTTCATTTAGATATCTGTTGGTGTCTCTACTCTCAAAAGGACTTCACTTTCATTGAGAGTTATGGATAATTCCCTAATATACCACTCCTTGGCATAAGGGGAGGTATCACTTATAACCCTTCTTTAGCACTACGACAGTTTGGTTACGCTCAAAAAGATGGTCCTCATGATATTCTCATCCAAGACATTGTGTTTGACTACGACAATGATCTCCATGGTTATCGCCGAAGATTTGTGCACGCTTGGGGCAATATGAAGAAGACTAATACTAAGACTTTGGGGAATAAAAATTCCATTCCTTGGGAACCTTACCTCAAATTAGTGCGGGCTCGCCCTCAAAATCTCACGATGCCATATGTTGTTATTCTATCGGTAATTATGGAACCTGTTGCCGAAGGCGACGAATCTTATATTATTCTCTATCCAGATATGCCTACTGATTTGGAAGAATTAAAGAGACCTTGGATTCAAGTCAAAGAAGAAAGGGATACATTTGAAGCTCAGTTCTATGCAAGCGAGAAAAGAGTATTGGAGCTGATAAAGCGGATTCACGAGGAATAGAGCATTAACACCTATGTCAACACAAAGAGGAAGCATCCATGGGAGGCCTAAGCACTAGGAATTTCATTTTTTGTACTTCAACTTTCTTTTGTATTACTAATCAGACTAATAAAAATGTTTGTTTCTTGTTTGTCTACCAAATTTAAATTCCTAAGGTCCTTGAAAACATTTCATTACATAACATTGCATATCATAGCATAAAATTTCATAATAGGTACTCTAAAGACTGGTTTTCTTATTCTCTCGTTGTTTATTTCAGCAGAAATGGCTCTCGAACAAACTGTCAAAGATCTCCAGGCTCAGAATGCTCAGTTCTAGGAGATGTTCACCAATCTGGCCCAAGATCAGAAAGATCTGAAAAAGCTCATCACCAAAAAGAAGAAGATTGCTGACATTATCAACTTGGGAAGAAAGCACAAAGGTACAGTCAAAGTAGTCAGACAACTTAAGTTCTCAAACAAGAGCGGCAAAACTGAGGGAAGCATCAAGGCCGATTAAGGAATTTATCATGGGTCTTGAGAAGAAGAGGAAGAAGAATACATGAGCGAGCAGTATCCTCCTGACAACGAGAAGTACAAGCAACTTGAAGACCGTCTGAATGCTATGGAAAGTCTAAAAATGTCAGGGTTGAATTTTGATGATTTAAGCTTGGTTCCTGGAGTGGTCATTCCCTACAAGTTTAAAGTTCCTACTTTTGATAAGTACGATGTAATTTCTTATCCAAAGCTTCATCTGAAGTCCTATGTTCAGAAGATTCAACCCCACACTGCTGACAGGAAGAAGAAAAAGAAAATCTAGCTCTTCTAGGTCATCATGATGACATTACAATTGAGTGCAAGCCAATGAATCAAAGAGAATTGAGTTATTGATTACATAATGTACAAGGTCAGAAGTGAAAATCAAAGATCCAATTGGAATTGGACTTCTAAAGCCATGCATGATGCACATAACACAAGTGATACAAACATAAGCATAAGTTGGTAACATTCTACTCAACAAAAGTTGCATGAGCTTGAGCAAATTAGGGGCTTAAATGAATCAATAAAACTGGAATCAAGGCCCTAAATGTTCTATAAGGATGAAGTAAGGGAGTGAGAAGTAGATTCCTAAAGAATTGCATGAATGCATTCCTCACCTTACAATCCATGCACAAGGATGCAACAAGTGAAACAAAGATCAACATTCTAACTAAAGGATCAAGATGATCCCTTGAGTTCAAACATCTCTCAAGTCTTTAGAAGACTATCCTTGAGCTTATCATACCCTCTAAACATCAATTAGAAACACAAATTATACAAGGATAAGGCTTAAGAACCAAGGCATCAACAAAATAAGGTTTTAGGAACCACACAAAATTTTATGCTCACGGTAAAAACTTAATGATCAACATATAATTTCCAATGAATGAAAACATGTTACACATCACTAGAGAACTCAAATGATCATCACATACCCAAAGCTTGGCCTTAAAGCATGTCCACAAGCTTCACAATTGAAGCTAGACTCAATTACACTAGGTAAAGGTATGTTCACTTTTGAAATTCCATAAAAAAATAGGAAAATGAAAGATAAAATCCAAGTAAGAATGAAATAAGGAGCTCAAATCCCTTACAAGTCAGGTACATATCCTTGCCCAAGTTAAAAATCCATGAAAAGGTCAAAACAAAATTTAAAAGTCAACTCTAATTCCATATACATGCTTGTATGACCAATAAATAAGAAAAATTGGTATAAAATGTAAAAGTAAAAAAAAAATCTATAAAAATTAGAAACAGTGACCTTACATCCTAAAGATGGTTAAAAATATTTTTCGGTATTTTTAATTTCAAGAAAAAATGGTAAAAAACAAATAAAATGCAAAATGGATAATGTAAATCATGTATTTAATGCAAAAATTGATTTAATTATGCAAAAATGACAAAATCATGAAATAAAAATCAGAGAGGCATGAAGTATGATATGAATGAGCTAGAATATTTTTTATGCATTTTTTATATGCATGAAAGCATTTTTAAATGATTTAAGTATGCATGAATTGCAATACAATGCATGAAAGTGTTTAAAAATGGAAAAAATGCAAAAATGCTGAAATAAAATTCAGAAATGCATGGGACATGATTTAAATGGATCAAAATATTTTTTATATATTTTTTGTATGCATGGAAGCATTTTTAACAATTTAAATATGCATGAAATGCAATATAATGCATGAATTTATTTAATTATGCAAAAATGCAAAAATAATGAAATAAAATTCAGAAACTAAAAATTAATCCTTTAGAGGATTCAAAATATTTTTTGTGGAATTTTCTAACATAAGAAAGTATTTTTTAGGAATTTTTCAATTGAAATGCAATTAATTAATGTCAGAATTTATTTAATTGGTCAAAACATTTTTAAAAAATTGGAAAAAATTCCAAAAAATGTTTAAAGTCATTTTGAGTCTGTGATATGTTTTTTGGAATTTTTGGATGATTTTTGAATGAAAATTAATTGATGCAAAATGCTAATTATGAAATAATAAAATGAAAATTTAAAAAAATACACGAACCAATCAGATGATGCCACGCATCATCTTCAACCTCTAGCCATGCCCTAATACACGTTATTTTCCAGTTTCATGCAAGCTACTTCTAGCAACCGTATCTCACTCAATTCTTAACCAAATTAAACGATTCAAAGCTCTAAATAAAGATCACATGGCAAGCTACAACACACAACTTGTAAAACATCAAATGATCCACCATACATCAAGAAATCTGAGCAAGAAAATCAAGAAAATCATCCAAATCCGGATGTCCAGAACTTCATGCTATGCAATATGCTTCACAAACAGATGAAATTATACATCAAACCTAGTGTTTGGCCAGCTAACCACGCATATATATCCTCAAAATCATTAATTGCAAACTAGAAATTCAGATTCGAAGTTTGAATGTTACCCCTTGATTTGGAAAATAAATCCAAATATGCCTCTGGATTTGAAGAGAAAATACCACAATCTTGCTCTTAGATCTTCAATGAAACTTGAATGATGAAGAAAATCCACTTCAAAACACGATTTACAACAATTCAAAGTATGAGAAAAAGTGAGAAAATGCAGAGGAGTTTTAGATCTGGAAAACAAGAGAGAGGAAGCTTTTGCTCAAATGTGATCTCTAACTTATAATGTGTGTAAAAAAATGAGGGTACATCAGTGTTTTTGTCCAAGAAATCCGTTAGAGCAAAAAATCACAAAAATGGTATCTTTGGCATGGCTTGTTTTGTGCTCATTCATACTTGCCTTGGTGCGTTTTGATGGCTGGCCAGTGGTGAGAAGTTTGTCACGTGAGTCTAATCCTCAAACTTTCTAAATGATACAAAAATAAAAATGTGCATGGAAAAATGTAGGCAAAATATGCTCAAAATGCTTAGCTTTTATGGCAAAAGATACTTCTTTACTTGATCAAAATTAATTGGTCTCAAAACAACACAAAAACCACATGAAAAATGCAAAAACAAATCTGTCCAAAATTAACCTTATACCACCCTTTTCTCCTTCAATTTTTCTCACAAATGGCTCGTGCATTTCTTGGCCTTTAAGGCATATGAATAGCTCTTGGAATGAGGATTAAAACAAGCTTTGGTTCATGAAAATGGAGCAAAAATGAGTGAGATATAGTTGTTTGAAGTTGTGCACAAACAAGGCAAATTCAGGCAGCCACCTTGTCTTGCCTACATTGTTGTGCATGGAGTCAGTTTCATGACCTCAATTTGTAAGCCTTGTAACACTCAATTTTAAACCAAATGATGTGATTCAAAGTTCCATTTAACTCTCATGGCATACTTCAAAATACAAAAAATGGTTCAAAAATCCCATCTAAATCAAAGATATAAGCCTCACATTATGCCCACCACCTGTTTAATTACTCAAAGAAAATGCAGCCTTGCACAGCACTTCATCCACTTGTGCATAAACTTCACTCAAAAATATCTCTCAAATAGTGCATTTTGAAATTTTGCACATTAGTAATCTTGTAGAATTTTTCCAACCTTTCCGAAACGTATAGCATGCAACCATTGGATAAAAAGAAAAGTTATGATGTGTCAATGTTCCATAGGAGTGGACACTTTGAAAATCAAACTTCAAATAACTTCATGGACAAGTTAACCGTAATTTCTTCAACTTTCTTGATTCAATGGTGAATTTGGTCATGAAAATGAAAAAAGATATTTGAACCGATACCAGCCAACTCCCGACTTTGAATGATTTTGACCCACCCATTGTGATCAATTGACACTTCTACTCATTGAGCCTCAACAATCATAGATGTCCACATACCATAACAAGTGAAATAAAGTTTAAATAAAAAAAATCCCATTTTACCAAAGCCAATTGCTGCCATGTGGAAGATCCAAGCTTCAAAACCCAATCCTACAATTTCTTTAACAATCACTAAACCATGATAACTATGATATCTGAAAAAATACTTCAAAAATTCAACTCATCCACTTCAAACTCCACGAGAGGGAAAAACCTAATTTCATCAGGCAAAGTACTAGAGATTTCTCACCAATTCTTTGTAAAACTTTAAATCTTGAGAAATCAAAACAAGGAATATTACAGGCACAATATATACTTGGAAAAAATCCATAAATATGAGGACTTGGGATTCCCTCGAGAAAAATTATGCTAACACAATCACCTCCAGCTTGTAGAAATCTTGAAACCCAGCTTGGATCCTATCAAAAATGAATGCATACGCGATATATTTTATGAATAACATAAGCCCTAAATCAAGAATAAATTTTGGGATACAACACTAGCGGTTTATTTCCGGGATGTCCTAACAACTCCGTTGGTGAGCATTTGAATCCAATGGATGTGCTTGGTTGAACGTATTCGCCACCATGATGGACAGTAGAAAAATGCTATTCCTAAATACCGGTATTAGAGAGTCTATGTGAAGATGTTTCTAAAAGATCGAAGACATAACCATGCATCACCGACCTTAGCATCAAGTAGGAAGTTGATTTCATGGTGAAATATACCACAACTTAAAAATACAATCGAAGACATCAAGGCAACAAGAAAATAGCGAATATAAAGAATATGCTGATGTAAACACAACAAACCACACTCTTCCGATCCACCACCCAAAGTGCACCTCCATCATCACGGATCATTGCCATATTCCAATGACAAGCTATACCTTGGAATGGAGCGAAGTCAACTATTCGGCATCAAGCAAGTTCCGTTGGACAAAGACAATCAATTACGCTACAATCACGATGTGGACAACCGGATCAAGCAAAGTAACTAGAAGCTGAAAGAGTGTTTTCTAAATATCTCTCCCAAAAGGATACTACTACACTATCTAGATTCCTACTATTGAACCAACTCTCAAGCTCTCGAAAGATTTCAACACACCAGACATAATACCAAAAAGTTCTTGAAAATACCTCAAGCAAGAAATGGAGGAAATTATGAAGATCATTAAGAAGAAGCGACTACAATATGGTGGAAGCGGTTAGATGAGACCAATCCAAGATTTCCGATAGCTCTGTTATTGTGCTTAGGGCTCATACTAAAGCCTTGGTGAAGTTTAAAGAAGATGCTCCTTATCTTGAACACTTCTATTGACCAATTCGAAGGTTGTATTGCTAGCTTAGTAGACAATGGTTTGGAAGCTACGATCTTTGATCTAACTCTACAGAAGGAAAGCAGAACTAGCCTTACACATCTACGTAGGGGGTGTAAGGGCACTACATTGTCTCATGTGTTGGTGGATACTGGCTCTACTCTGAATGTGCTACCGAAGAGTGATCTGGACCGACTTAATGCTGAAGAAGTGGCCATGAAACCCAGCGACGTAATCGTAAGAGCTTTTGATGGTTCGAAGAGAACAATACTTGGAGAGCTCAACATATCGATCAAAGTGGGTTCCCAGACTTTTGACTCTACTTTCTTTGTGATGGATATTCATCCAACTTATTCTTGCCTGCTCGGGCATTGCCCTTGATACATGGAACAACCTTTGTAACCTACACCTCGCATTTGAGTTAAAGTACCCAGTGAGGAAAAATTGATTATGTATGCGGAGAAGAAGAATATATGGTAAGCCATATGCAGTTATTCCGATACATCAAAATGGAAGGTGAATTTATGAAACTCTATCAAGCTTTTGAAGTAGTTCAGGTCATGCACCGACTCTCTGTCT
>CM038792.1:322693164-322742268 GCA_021764765.1 Vicia sativa | reverse complement strand
CATTGGTTATGACATCACCATTCTTCCGCAGAATTCTCTAGCACATCAAGAAACTTCAACCGAGTTGTACTTGAATCCATTCTTCTTTGCGTAATTTATCTTCAACTCAATGTCATGACATCACCAAGACATTGTCATATCCTAGTTTTACTAAAAAATTAATGCCAACATAAAAACACTTACAGCTGTTGTCTACCCTAGAAGAGTGTTCTAAAATTTTAAGACCTCAGCTTCATCAAGTGCCTTTCACATTGCTAGTAGAAACCCATCAAGATCGTGATTGTTGTTGTTCTATTCTTGGAGAATTTGGAGCCTGGCTAATGCTACGCAAAAGGAGCTTGAAGGTTTCCATTTGGGATTTTTGAGAGATACCATCAGCAGGTTGTTGTCATACCCCAATTTTTGACCTAATATAACCACCTTACATTTGCATCATTGCATCACTACGCTCGTAATGTAATTAATCGGGTGTAGCTTCTACAAGTCAAAATTAGGGTTTCACAAGATTTTCATCTGATTCAAGAGGCAATCAATTAGGGTTTGAGTTTCATCCACCTCAATTGATCTATCTTGATCAAACCATCAACCTCTGATCTTCAAATATCCAATTTTTCCTCATGATCTATCGAGGATCACCAATTAGGGTTTTCATCGAGGATGAGCAATCATCGATTTTCATCAATGAATGACTTTTTGATTGGAGATTGATCTTCATATCTTAAATACAACATGTTGACCTAATTTGGATTTAAAACATGTAAGTTCACAAAATTCATCAGTCAATTTCTGGATCATCTGATGAAATTTCATCTGCACTGAAAAGTCAAACTTTGACTTTTGGTCAACTTTTTCAAGATAAAACTTTTTCCATCATCAAAATACTTCAAATGATCCATCATGATCATAAAAAATCAAGAAATTTGGAAAAGTCAACAAAAAGTCAAAATTTTCAACACTTAGAAAATTTTTCAAGTGTTAAAATTTCACATTTTTTCCAAACTTCATGGCATTTTTCACATAGTTCCATTTGGAATTAGAAAAAACTCAAAACATGAAAGTTGTAGCCCTTGAAACAAGCTTTCCAAAATGTCCAAGAACTCTCAAATCCATGGAGGTTAGATATACTTTTGATTTTGAAACATAGAGCTCCAAAATCCTTGATTTTCAAGCACAACTTTCAAAATTATAGGTCATTTTTGAGTTTCTTCTTCTAGAAGCCATGCCACCTAGCAAAGAGGGATAGAGCTGATAAAAAATCAGATGGAGGGTAATTATGATGAGATAAGATCAAGGTAAGATTTAACCATGGTTAAAAGGAAGCTTCCTTTTGCATTTATTGCAAAATGACTTTCTTGGCCTCTAAGGCAAGTTGTAAATATCCAAGCCTATCTCTTTTGCTTGCTAAATCAGAATTCTTGACCTATAAATAGAGGTCATGTTTGCCATTTGAAACTACACCAAAGCTATGCCAAAACAAGCTTTCTCACTTCTTTCTTAAAATTCAAGTAACATAGTAATTTGAGAATTTGTAATTTTTTCAAAACTTGTGAAAAAGAGATTTGGTGTCTAATATGTCATAAACATCATATGTAATTGGTTTGTAACTTAAAATCAACACAAGAAACACTAAGAATCAGATTTGCATTTCAAGCTTTCAAACTTGCTAAAACCGCCTTTAACTATCTAATTTGATCATTGGCTCGAGCAAGTTGTGATTTTTTCACTCAAACATCATCAACATACTCCATAGATGATGCAACCATCACTTTGATCAGAACACCTCCAAGCACGATTCAATTTCACTTTGAGCTTATGCAAGTGGACTTGGGTAGAATAGCTCGGACTATTCCAAAGAAAGCAGCTATCTCACACCTTCCATAAGTTCACTGCGTATAGCTATCAACAACAACAATCGGAAACACTTAGCATGCTTTCGATTTCATTGAATAGGTAAGAAATCAACTTCAATCCTTGATTCTTGAATTACGCTCAAAAGCTCTGGCTATTTTGTTTCGCACCATCACCGATCAATAACCTCAATCAATTGATTAATTCTTCACTATACACGATTTCAATTAATTTTCGTAACTAGGGTTCTTCGTGTTCTTAAATTTAATCATGTTAAACTTAAAATAAATGAAATTAAAGGACATCATCATGTTCGGATTAAAACGATCAAGTTTGATGTTTACATCATTCAATTTCATCAAGAAATAAGGATTTTAGGATTGATTGAAGATTGGAGATGATGAAGAACAACATCGCTGCTTTTTTTCAAATTCAAAATCCAGCTTTATAATATAATTACATGGTTTGATTTCAATATACGGATGTATTGTTACCCAGCGTTGCCAGTCACTTAAGTCATTTTGCCACGCCTTGCCTAATGGTCCCGGTTCGAGTAGCCTTGGGACCATTTTTGCCAAACTTTGTCATTTTTTCTTCATATTTTTTCAAACTTTGACTTTTTCAAACCCAATCAAACTCCTCATTTTGAGGTGATTTTTTGTACATGTCAATTAACATATCTATTTTATGATAGTCAAAAATTTCAAAAACTTTCATCCGATTATATTTTTATCGAATGAAAACGATACATTTGAGTACTTTTAAAGCACTTTCAAAGGTGATTTTTCAAACTTTCAAGCCCGATTCTTTCCAAACTTTGTAAGTAAATTTCATCTTCAAAACACTTTCAAGATCATTTTTCA
This sequence comes from Vicia sativa, assembly GCA_021764765.1. Taxonomy (NCBI): domain Eukaryota; kingdom Viridiplantae; phylum Streptophyta; class Magnoliopsida; order Fabales; family Fabaceae; genus Vicia; species Vicia sativa. The sequence goes on along the minus strand of CM038792.1, from coordinate 322,739,557 downwards.
AAACTTTTCATCAAACTTACATCTTTTTCCATGATCGATCCGATTTAACGAAAACCGAATTCGCTTTCTCCGAATTTCTTAACCGATCATGGGCCTCCTCATGGTGTAAGTCCCAAAATTCTTTTTATGTACATAATTATTTTTGTACATATCCAATTCTTTTATGTACATATCTATTTTACTTGTACATAATACGAACATCTCAGAATACCAAGTATGTATAACCTTCGTCTGCTTGTTTTCGCTCGCTTGTGTATATACATCAATACCATTGGTATTAAAGGAGCATTATTCCTATGAAACTGCTTAAACCAATGGGCCTCCTTATGGTGTAAGTCCCAACCTCCTATGTACATCCACATCCTCCCGTATATAAATACTGCTCGTACATATTTACTTCCTTGTACACAATTCAAACTTGTAAATAATCAAGTTACGCTGCTTTAAACGCTCTTACACACACTTGTTTATATTTCCTTATAAACTCTTGTCAATAAACTTTACACGCATTGTTTATATTTCCTTCATAAACTCATGTGAATAAACTCATACGCTTGTTTATACAACTATCTAGTTATAACATAACAACTAGTCTAACCAGTAGTTCTACGCAGTAAGCCTCCTCGGGTTTGATAAGAGGTAACTCATTTCATCCGAGTTCGCCTCCTCTTAGGCTTCATATAAGAAAACTATTCATCCGAGTTTAGCCGCTTAGGCTTCATATAAGACAACACTCCCTGAGTCGCCTTCTCTTGCTTCGCTCAAAAGAACTCCTCATTGAGTTTAGCCTTGTCTTGGGCATCAAACAAAGAAAGAGACCAGAAATCTCTTAACAGCTCAGCTTCCAATACAAAGAATCACCCACAAGAATAGAACCCAGAGTATAATTTCCAGTTGAAATTGCTCAATCCTAAAAGGATGGTTTCCGGTGAATCCCTTTAAAGCCAAAAGCCAGCCATACCATATACCGAGTTTCAGACAAGGACCTCGATGACCTCGATGACCGGAATGCCTCTTTGGGCTTACAATATAAGGACCCATGCTTTTTAAAAGCATCCCCTTAATCCAATCAATTTCTCCTCGAGATTTAGACATTTATCATCTCTATGGAAGAAGTATCTTATCTATCACATCACATACAATCAAAAAAAACTTTTCAAACTCTTTTCAAACAAAAAAATCTCTTAATCGTAAGTGGTAACGCTTGTACACTCAAGCAAAACACCCAATGCTTACAATTAAAAGATTCAATCATTTTCAAAAACATCTTTCTTAAACTCGTAAGTGATAACGCTTGTACACTCAAGCAAAACACCTATAACTTACGATGAAAGATTTCAATCAATCAAACTTTTCAAAATGTATGTGATGAATAGATTAGATACATTTTCATTAAGATGACATTTGTCTCTTGTCTCACTAACATCCTGCTAAGCTTCCACTAGCATAAGTGGAACTACGATTACCCGACTTCTCAACATCCTTTTGAGAATAAGTAGGCACAAGGTCTCATCCTTGGCGAGCAAATTTCTTTCTCCTCAAACCAAACAAACCATAGATCCCTTTAGATCCGAGCTACAAATGCTCTCGATTCCCATTAAGGGATATGCGAAGATCCAATGATCTTTATGAGCACAATAATAAAACCTAGGATCCCACATAATCTACCCTTCTTAAAGTCCAAAGGAGAAACTTTCCCAATCTTAGAAATAACAATTAAAACACACAAACATATCAAACATATTCATATATAAAGCTATAGATAACTATATATATTTAGGGTGCTCCATCTATTCCCTTTATATAACAAACCCTTACTCCGAATTTCTAAATGCTTACGCCTAGTTGCGCTAGTCGTAATGCATATCATATCAATTGAGGGTATTGCGCCCTTTTCATAATCATTTTCTTGTGTTGAAAATAAAGCTTGATGCTCATTGCATCTTATAAACAAATCAAAGAGTAATCGTTTTGTTTAGAATCAATTCGATTCGATTCTCTAGCCACTTTTAACGCGAACGTAAAATGGTGACTACTGGGGAGTACGCTAAATTTTGATTTTTCAAAAATTGTGACTCTGCCAAAGAGCACCAAGCTTTTTGTTTTCAAAAAAAGAGAAAAAAGGGGTTAAGCTTTCATATGTGCATATGTTTGTTTTTCTTTATTGTATGTTTTCGCGATTTCATCTGATGGAAAGAAATCCTAACCCGGATTTAAGAAACATTTTAAGATCTAGGTGGGGGTATAGTCCTATTAACTTGTGAGAAGTCTCAAGATTACGGAGTTAATTGAGATCCCTCTCCTCGGAGGTTGTCTTGAGAGTATTTGTGTTTAGCAAGTATTTATGGACATTTTGCTTTCAAGAGAACTTGCTGTCGAGTGGTCAGAGAACACATAACCCATCCTCGCCATTTAGGATGTAGTGAAATTATTCGTAAGCTTAGAATAATTGTCATGCGAGACTACGATCAATATTTTTTCTTGAAAAATATTATTGGACTAGTATTCAACAAACCGATAATATTTCAAAGAGAAGCGTTGAGCTCAGATATCAGAGAACCCATTTCATGTATGAATAAGCCCTTAGAACTTACCCATGCTTGGTTCTTATCTTGGCCTCATGCTCGTGACTTTCAACGCTGACCGTGTGTATAACTACTAACCATGTTTGTAGTATCTATTCATTCAAAAACTTCATTTCTCCCATTTCCAAAGAATTTAGAGATCTTTCTTTGTAAATATTTTAGGTTAGAGTGATGGACGCCAGAGGAAGATTCACCATGAGATACAATTTTAGACTCGATGTAGGGAAGTTAAAAGAGTTAGCATCCTTTGTAGAAGATCCCTGATTTCAGAAACGCTATGGAACTCTTTTTAACCGTCTTACTAACATTGATGAAGGACTTCAAAACTTTCGCTCGCTTTACGATCCGCTTCATCGCTGTTTCATTTCTCGACTATCGCTTGATGCCTACTTTGGAAGAGTACGCACATCCTAGGTATCTCAAGACGTATAAAGTGCCTTTCAATAGTTTGGAAGCCATTCTAAGTCACCGTCATTGCAACAATGACTCTTTTAAAGAAATCTGAGATAGACAAGAACCTCACTACCAAAGGAAAACTCTTAGGACTAACTCAAAGTTCCTAATGGAGAAGGCTCAAGTTCTCCAAGTCGGTAGTATGGTAGTTTTGAAGCTATTTTAGCTTTACTCATCTATGGATTGGTGTTGTTTCAACGCCCCAAGTTTCGCTGATATCAACGCCATAAGGATCTTTCTCGATTGGAAATCCTGCTCCCACTTTGCTTGGTGACACGATTTCCATTCATCATAGGAATCGCCAGGAGATGGAACTATCGTGTGTTGTGTACTGTTTCAAATGGATTGTCTCACACACTTGCCTAAATCTCCTATCTTCCATGCGAAACAAAGACGATTGGCATTGGTCAAGAAGACTCATGTCTCTTACAAACGATTTATATCCATTGGTATACCTTGTGTATACAATGAGATGGAAATCATTGAAAGTCGTGGAGAATTTGCCAACGCCCTCTCATTGGTACAAAAGGAGGAATCAACTACAACCCATTCTCTGGCTAGACGTCAACTCTGGTATGCAAACTCTAGTAAACCTCTTGGTTTTACAAAGAGAGAGTTACTTTATCATGAAGGGAGGATTCCCAAGGTTTGAAAGCCGTAATGATAAGAGCTTGGCATCACGCTCAAGGAAAGAAAAAGGTAATGCAAGGAATTGTGTAGCCATGGAAATCTACACTTTGGGTGAAGAAAAGAGCAAAGGAATTCGAATGCCTTATGCTTATGAAGAACCCATGTTCTCAACGCCCAAATCAACAATTTTTCCGTCGAGACTATGGGAGAATACCAAGAAGCTTTGGCCAAGATGAGGCTTGAGAAGGAAGCTTTGGAAACAAGTTCTCAAGACCGATCTCGAAAATGAGAAGCTTAAGAAGGTGTCAAAGACCATGAAAAGACGCTTTACTTCCAAGATGAATGGCTCATGGAGAAAGATGAGAAGATTCGTTAGAAAGATAACGCGATCAAAAGATACATCAAAGAAAGGAAAAGAAAGCTTGAGGAAATGACAACCAATGATCCTCGCCCCGACGAGTGGAAGAAAGTCAGCGCTAAAAGCCGAGAAAGTCGAATCGAAGCTCACTATGGAAGGAAACTCAAGTCAAGCTACATCAAGCCTTTGATCTTCATCCGACGAGGACGATTAATTAATTTAGATTGTAATTTTTATCATTTATTTTATCATTTGTACGAGCCATGCTCAAAACAAAAATTGTTGTAACTTTCTTTCAATAATTAATAAAATATGTGTTTTCCATCCAAATATTTTCCGTAAATTTCTTTAGCGTAAATTTTGAAAATATTTCTTTACATTCATAATCATGCATCATACTTTTATATCGAGTTTATTGTTTGAGTCCGATCTTTGGAATTCTTTCCGTAAAGGAAAAGATCGCTGTCGTCAAGGCCTTAGAGTTTCTCGACCACGCCCACACCAACCTGTATACAATACACGCTCAAAAGAAGGAAAGTAATGGAAGGATTTGAGCAAGAAAATGTTGAGTCAGAAGACAAGACAACACTGCAAGAAGAGGTGGAGAGACTCACTTTGGTAAGTTCATTGGCAATCAGCGAAAGTCAACAAGCAACATCGAGCAATCAAAATCAAGCGACGATTTCAGACCACTACTACCTGGGGCCAACTATTGCAGCCAAGAGTTCACTCTTCAAGATGCCGTAAGGTTATCCATGGGGCATGCCTTTCAACTTCGCATCGGATTCCATCAACCTACTTCTCAGTGTACAAACAACCACGCTTGAAGTACCTACTTTGTAAAACTCAACACTTACTCCGAACATGGAATAATGCGAACCATGACGGTTTCTCAACCAATCATGACGAATCGTAATCCGAGTTCACACCACTGCACGAAGAAGTCCACCATAGTCCAGTAATAACACGAATCCTCGTGGCCGATGAGACTCTAGAACAGCCTCAAGATGTTTTGAGATTAAAACAACTGTGGAAAGAATTGTTTGGGAAAACGCCCATGATTTGTGCTAGTCCCTCGTAAGGATACCGCAAAGTTCAAAGTCCCCGACTTTGAAAAGTATAAAGGAAATTCCTGTCCACGTAGTCATCTTACGATGTACGCTAGAAAATGTCTACGACAATGACAATCACCAATTGTTAATCCACTATTTCCAAGATAGTTCACCGGTGTCGTGACCAAGTGGTACATGGGACTAGACAGCTAATATCCGCACATTCAATGACTTAGGCGAAGCCTTGTCCAAGAATACAAATTTAACTTGACATGGCTCCGATCGGATCAACTCCGCCCATGTCTCGTAAGGAAAGAGAGACATTCAAAGAATACACAACGATGGAGGGAAATTGCCGCCCAAGTCAACCCACCGTTAGAGGAGAAGGAAATGACCAAGGTTTCTTAAACACTCTTGGCCCATTTTACTACGAACAATGATCGCTAGCGCCCCGGAGATTTCACCGAGATGGTAAGCATGGGAATGCCGCTAGAGGAAGGAGTTCAACAGACGCCGACAAAGAAATAGGATCCTAGTGGAACTAAGAAGATCGGAACCGCTTTCCAAAGAAAAAGAATATACATAGGAATGGTATCCCGAGGGAAACCAATAAAGAATGTCACCGACAACAACAGTGTAGTCGCCATAGCACCCACTGTTAATACAAGTCCAAATATGTGAATTGCTCCGCAGCCCAACAAACTCAATCACCGACAAAGAAGCTCAAGCTCAACAATCGTAACTGCGCGCCTGGTCTCAGCTTGATCCGATTCCAATGACGATACCTGAACTATATCCCCGCATTAATAGAAAGGAATCTTGTGCAACAAGGTCACCACCCCGACTCTAAAAATTACCTGGTGGTACAAAGGACGATCTTGCCCTTTTCATCAAGGGGCACCGGTCATGATCTTGAGCATTGCATCGCCCTAAAAGTCAAGTACAAAGGTTAGTAAGGTCTAATCTTCTTCCTTTAGAAACACAAATCCAACGCAAGCAAGCAAATCCACTTAGTCATATGGACATACCGTGAATTTGATACTAAGGAATACAGATCGGTATCTTGTCACAGATGTGAATCTGATAAGAGAAAGCTTGGTACAACTCCATGATACGTACAGTACAATGGGCGCTTTCACTAAACATGATTACGCAGCTTGCAGCATCTGCTTCAAGGATCTTCAAGGATGTCCAATCATAAGAGCAGACATTCAACGATTATTAGACAATGGTGACATACAGATCTTCAGAAACAGAAACGACTATGACGTTAATATAGTAGGGCATTTTCCGCATGAGCTTTTAGTCTCTGATATCAACTTGGAAATTCCCGAAGTAAATGTTATTATTCCCTGTTTCAACGTGCCCGAGCATGTGGAGATTGAATATAACGGTTCAGACGTTCCAGAGTCTCCTTTGGTGATTTGCCTACCCGGTCCTGTTCCATACAGTTCTAACAAAGCAATTCCCTATCAATATAGTGCGACTATGATAGAAGATGGAAGGAAAACCCATGCCAACTCTTTCACAAATGTCATAATCGAGATAGGACGAGTAACGCCAAGTGGACGAATACATACTCACAGCCAAAGTCCTGTTCCTATCGTTAGGCAAATCCGCTAATAAACCGCCTATTGTTCCTGTTGTTGGACAAAATCCTGTTAATACATCTCCCGAGAACCCCACGAGGATTCCCGTTGGTAATTCAAACGTAAACGTTGGTCCATCTGATAGAACCAACGACAACACAGATTTCGATGAGATTTTGAAGCTAATCAAGAAAAGCGAGTACCGAGTTGTGGATCAGCTGATGTAGACTCCCTCCAAGATTTCAATACTATCTCTACTTCTGAATTTCGAAGCCCACCGAGAAGCTTTGATGAAAGTACTAGATCAAGCTTACGTAGATCACGACGTGACTACGACCAATTTGGTGGAATTGTAGGCAACATAACAAATTGCAACAATTTAAGCTTCAAATGAAGAACTTCGGAGGAAGGAAAGATCACAACTGACTTTGCATATCTCAATGATTTGCCAATCAGATTCTCTGTCCAACGTATTAGTGGATACTGGTTCATCCCTAAATGTAATGCCAAAGACGACTCTTGCTCGTTTAGCTTACAAAGGAACGCCGCTGAAGTTCAATGACATAGTGGTAAGAGCCTTTGATGGGTCAAGGAAATCATATTGGGAAGTCGATCTCCGATGACAATTGGTCCGCATACCTTCCAAATCACTTTTCGTGTCATGGATGTGCCACGCTTACATAGCTTGTTTGCTAGGAAGACCATGGATCCATGAAGCAGAGCATGGACTTCCACTTCCATCAAAACTGAATTCACAAGAAATGGAAAACTAGTAACCATCATTGGTGAACAAGCCTACTAGTCAACCATTTATCCAACTTTTCTTTCATCATAGCCAACGACGTTGAAGGGACACGGTTCCAAGGACATCCAGAAGATGAATCTAAGCAGCAGATCGCCTATCTCCTCTTACAAAGAAGCAACAAGAGATAGTGAAAGATGGTAATGTGCAGATGGGGACAAGTAATAAAACTCACAACAACGAGACAAAGGCCGACTCGGTTTACTCTCCAAGATTTTAAAGACAATCAAAGGGATGAAACATCATCCAATCGAGAAGTATTCCATGTTGGGGTTTCTTAAACCCTGCTCTTCAAGAGGTTAATGTTCTTACCAATGAAGGTGATAAAGACGATCTCTCCGATCTCAAAGAGGGAGCACTTATCTCACCACTCAATATGTGTCTCAGAAGAATTATACCCACCGATTATCCTCCGATCGACCATTCAAAGGCATGTCCCTACCAAAGAATGAAAGTCCACCGTCCCTTCTCAAGTTTGGGATACCCTGGGAGAACCAAGTGGAAAGTTTGACTACATGGTGAAATACACTACGCCCGAAAGCTCAAAATCGACTGAAGATATCCACCAATCGGATGGGGTGATTCTTTGAGTATCCTAGTCAACCGTAAGAGGTGTACACATCTTCCGATCTCATCAACCAATTGAGGTTCCAAATGAAGATCTCGCTTAATGCGCCTGTGGAATTTGTTAAACCGATCTGACTATCACTACATCAACGTAATTATCAAGATCGTGGATACTTGATACGAATCGAAAGTGTCACGATAATGAGTCTCTTCACTTAAGATTGGAGAGTACATCCCTAATTCAACGCTAATGCCAATAGAAAGTACATATGTCGTATCCCATGCTTTCGATCCGTCCATCAAGCGTAAGAAGATCGTCAGAGCACAAAAGGCAAGGTCAACCGTCCAGAGTCTTCAAAGCCTATTCGACCAATGACCAAAGTCTATTCGAGAATTAAGCCAAGTGGAAAATTACCAGAGTACCTCGACTTCCAAGGAGTTCGCCACTATTGGAAGCCTGTTGAAGTTCGGACTAATGTTCATAGTTCTAAGTAGTTTGTCTTTTGTTTTGAACTCTCGCTTTGCCCAAAGTGAAGAGATGTTTTATAGGGTTTAGCTTTTAAATAATTTCTCTTTGTCTTGCCCAAGACGAATGAGTTTGTATTTTAGGGCCCTGTTTCATATTGTGAATCATAAATAAAACGCGTTGTTTTGATTCCACACTTTGTGTTTATTTTTTATTTTACCCTTTCTTGGAAATGATAATCCTAAAAAACACAATAAAAATCTTCAAAAAAAAATTAATCTGCATACACTTTCACATTAACTTTTCCAAAAAATAATAAAAAGGAGAGTTAATTAATCGACATAAATCAAATATGCAGATGGACAAATCCATTGAACTAATAACTCTATGCCTCTCCCAACTTTGAAATCCCCAAAGGAAGTCGCCGAGGAAGAAGTTGAAGAAGAGATCCCGATGAGATTTCTCGATTACTTAAGCACGAGGAAAGAATCATTCATCCTCACAAAGAGCCTTTGAAGCAATCAACTTGGGTTCGAGGAAGACAAAAAGAGGTGAACATCGGAGTCAGACTCAACAAAGAACGCCAAGAGCAAACCGATAGATCTTCTCAAAGAATATGTTGATGTGTTCGCTTGGTCTTACCAAGACATGCCGGATTAGATACCAGATTGTGGAGCATCACTTGCCATTAAAGCCGGAGTGTCCCCGCTAAAGAAACGAGAGAGTTCACCCCGATATGGCCGAAAATCAAAAGGAAGTTCAAAAGCAACTCGATGTGTTTCTCACACCGAATATCCTCAATGGCTAGCCAACATAGTACCCGTCTCCAAGAAAGACGGAAAGGTCGAATGTGTGTTGACTACCGGACTTGAACAAAGCTAGTCCAAAAGATGATTTCCACTCACCGCGATATCGACATGCTAGTGGATAGTACCGCAAAATTCAACGCCTTTTCCTTCATGGACGTTTCTTCGGCTACAATCGATCGTAATGGCCTCAAGACATGGAGAAGACATGCTTCATCACGCCGTCGGGCACTTTTTGCTACAAAGTAATGCCGTTTGGATTAAAGAATGCAGGCGCAACTTACCAAAGGGCGATGACTACTCTCTTTCATGACATGATGCACAAAGAAATCGAAGTCTACGTGGACGACATGATAACAAAGTCAAGGCTATTCAAGAAATGCCTACGCCTCATACAGAAAAGCAAGTAAGAGGGTTTCTTGGACAGTTGAATTACATCTCCAGATTTATCTCTCAAATGACTGCTACTTGTGGGCCGATATTCAAGCTTCTCCGCAAAAATCAAGAGGTTGTGTGGATGTAAGATTGCCAAAAAGCGCTTGAAGATAAGGAATACTTGTCGAACCTCAATATTGATTCCTCCAATCAAGGAAGACCATTAATCATGTACCTTACCGCTAGAAGATTCCATGGGTTGCGCTTGGACAACAAAGATGAAACCGTAAGAAGGAGCATGCCATTTACTACTTGAGTAAAAAGTTCACAGACTCGGAAACTCGTTACTCCATGCTCGAAAACATGTTGTGCTTTGTGTGGGCTTCAAACGCTCCTCCAATACATGATCAATCACACGACTTGGTTAATCTCCAAATGGATCCAATCAAGCACGCTTTGAAAAGCCGCCTTAACAGGAAGAATTGCTCGATGGTATGCTATTATCCAATATGACATCCAAGACCGTGCTCAAAAAGCGTCAAAGGAAGCATTCTCACGATCACTTGGCTTATCAACCGATCAACGAATACCAATCTCTCAAGTTCGACTTCCCTGACGAGGATGTTATGTACTTAAAGATGAAAGATTGTGACGAACCGCTACCCTGAAGAAGGTCCAGATCCAGAATCTAGATGGGGCTTAATCTTTGATGGAGCAGTTAATGTCTTTGGCAATGGAATTGGCACAGTCATCATCACTCCCGAGGGTTCTCATATCCCGCTTTCCGCCGACTATTTGATTGCACCAACAACATCGCAGTACGAAGCTTGTATCATGGGTATCAAGAAGCTATCGACTTGAGGATCAAGATCCTTGACATATATGGAGATTCAGCCTTGTGATCAATCAAATCAAAGACAAGTATGAAACTCATCATCTTGGTTTGATTCCTCTGTAGATTATGCAAGACGCTTGTTGACTTTCTTCAACAGTAGAACCGCATCATATCCCTCGAGATCAAAATCGAATGGCAGACGCCTTGGCTACTCTATCTTCCATGTTCAAAGTCAACCATTGGAACGATATGCCTAAGATCCGTATCAGACGCCTTGAAAGACCTGCATATGTATTTGCAATTGAAGTAGTCTTCGATGATAAACTGTGGTTTCACGACATCAAACGCTTCCTTCAAACTCAAGAGTACCCACTCGGGGCATCGTACAAAGATAGGAAAACTCTAAGGAGGCTTTCTAGAAATTTCTTCCGAATGAAGATGCTATACAAAAGAAACTTCGACATGGTCCTGCCCGATGCTCGATGCATATGAAGCGTATAACATAATTCACGGTGCAAGGATCCTTTGAACCCATTCAAATGGGCATGCAATGTCCAAAATCTTGAGAGTGATACTATTGGATAACAATGGAATCGATTTCAGTAAACACGTCAAGAGATGTCACAAGTGCCGATCTACGCAGATAAGATCCATGTACACCAACTCTACTCAACGCTCTCTCTTCCGGGCTTTCTCCATGTGGGGCATCGACATGATTGGATGATTGAACCAAAAGCGCCCAACGGACATCGCTTCATTTTAGTGGCTATTGATTACTTCACCAAATGGGTCAAGCGCTTACGCCAACGCATAAGACAAGTGGTTGTGAGGTTCATCAAGAACAACCTCATTTGCCGATATGGAGTTCCAAGTAAGATCATTACTGCATAATGGATCGAACTTGAACAACAAAATGATGAAAGAACTGTGTGAGGAATTCAAGATCGAGCATCATAACTCATCTCCTTACCGCCAAAGATGAACGGCCGTTGAAGCGCCAACAAGAACATCAAAAGATCGTCCAAAAGATGGTCATCACTTACAAAGACCGCACGAAATGCGCCATTTTCTCTCGCATGGGTATCGATTTAAGACGGCCAATAGGGCAACCCTTTTTCTCTAGTATACGGCATGGAAGCAAGGTCTCTGAGAAGTTGAGATTCCGCCAATGAGAGTTCTCATGGAAACTAAGTTATCCGAGGTCGAATGGTGTCAAAGCGTATACGACTACCAACTTAATCAAGAAAAGCGCCTGACCGCCTCCGTGTCATGGACAACTATATCAAAGAAGGATGAAGAAAGCTTTCAACAAAAAGGTCCCGACCGTGAATTCCTAGAAGGCACTGCGCTTAAAAAGATTCTGCCTTTTCAACCAGATTCTAGGGCAAATGGACTCCTAATTACGAAGGCCCATACATCGTCAAAGAAGCTTTTCCGCGTGCTATGACTCTCACAACCATGGACGGTGATGAACTCCTCGATCCCGTGAATGCTGATGCAACAAGAAATACTTTGTCTAAAAAACAAAAGAACAGCTCGGTAAGTCGAAACCCAAAAGGGCTACTTAGGCAAAATGAGTCTCGGTGGATCGAAAACCCGAAAGGGCGGTCCAGTAAAAATTAGAGACAATAAATGAAATTATCCGATAGATTGAAAACCCGAAAAGGCAATCTAGGCAAAATAAGGATACAAAAAGACAAAGTAATCAGAATCATCCGCATTTCATCAACTGCAAGAATCTTCCATCAACGGATCTTCAATCAAATCTTCTCAGCAACAAGCACAGTTGGAATTCAAAGTTGTTAGGGATAATAGTGGTTATTTGCTTTCAATGTAGCCTTTTCCCAATAAATTATCATTTCCAACTCTTGTAAATAGTTCATGGAATCACGCCTTATCGATTACCATTCTATCAATAAATTTGAGCCTCAGTGCCCATTTGTTTGCAATTTTACTTTATTCTGCTTTTGCAAAATAATGCTTTTTATTGTGAAAATCACTTTTGAAACTAAAAGGTTTTAAATGAATTTTACTTCAAAATTTTGAAATAAAAGTGAAATTTTCTTTGAACTATGAACACAAAAAGAACTTCAATAGTTTTCCATCAGTGTTTGATCAAGGATAAAACACCGCTAAAGAAGTCTTTTTTCCCTCCAGGATCATCAAAGGACGTATTCTTATCCAAAAGAATTCCCAACAAAGTTGCCAATGAAATGCCTTTTTCAGAAAGTTTAAAGCATGCAACTCAAATTCTTCATCAGTAAACGTCTACGCCATGGCTGCAGATTTTACTGAGTATTTGTTTGAACTGTGACGTAGTCCTTTTCCCAAATACCTTTTTGTTGTCTTGTCAAGTATCACAAGATGCATATGACATTCATAACATTCATTCATACATAATAGCATCATTAATGCATTTCTGCATTCCTCAATGTTTGCTTCCATATCACTGGTTTAGATTACATTTACTCATGAGGGTATATCTCCAGTAGGTTATTCCCCAAGCAGAAAAATACATTTTTTCTCTCCTATTCCCCAGCTAAGATCATTCCTCATCGGGAACGAAGTTTTGATTGACCGTTTCTTTCCAGTTCATTCCTGGATAGAACCTTGTCTCTAACCAAACAATAAGCAATAGCCTCGTCATCCGAGCCGCTTATTTTCTTTTCATCTTGAAACTTGTCGTAAAAAGATTGTTCTTCTCAGCAAGATCAAATCATGAAAGTTCAAGAAATCTCCGCAGTTGTCTTTCTGTCTAAAAGAAAATCTGTGTCTTTTCAATCAAAATGCCCGCATATTCTCAAGAGAGAGATCCCCGGCAAGATTGTAGCTATGAAAATAGAAACTCGTTTGAGATCTGTTTCCATCATCATCTCGTTATTCACAAGGCTCAATACAATAATTTTCTCAAGAATTACCTTGTTATAGTTATCACTGATAATTGGTAATATCTTTCAGAGCTCATTACCATAAACTATCACAAGGTGATAATTGGTAATATCATCTTCACTTACCTTAAACATTGTCACAAGGTCGATGTATAGTAATCTCCTCGCTTCCTGTAAATGTATATTCACATACATTGTGAATATATTTTCCCAGTGAAACATATTGCTTGTTTCCAACAAATGTGATTCTCTTTCTTAGACAGATTGAGTCATCCTCACAAATTTTCCCCACCATGTCATTCTTTGATATCTCTCGGTGAATCTTTTGCAATCATTTTGCATCACTCGCATCTTTTGGTATCTTAGGTCCAAATTTATGATTCTGATATTTAAGTCTCTTCACACCTATCGAGACGAAGATATTCATATTCATATTCATATCTCAAAGTTAAAGAAACTTAATAGGATCTGTCATACCCCAATTTTTGACCTAATATACCACCTTACATTTGCATCATTCATCACCACGCTCAGAATGTAATTAATCGGTGTAGCTTCTCTGTGTCAAAATTAGGGTTTCACAAGATTTTCATCCGATTCAAGAGGAAATCAATTAGGGTTTGAGTTTCATCCACCTCAATTGATCTATCTTGATCAAACCATCAACCTCTGATCTTCAAATATCCAATTTTCCTCATGATCTATCGAGGATCGACCAATTAGGTTTCATCGAGGATGAGCAATCACCGATTTTCTCGATCAATGAATGACTTTTTGATTGGAGATTGATCTTCATATCTTAAATACAACACTTGACCTAATTTTTTGGATTCAAACATACTTTTGATTTTGAAACATAGAGCTCCAAAATCCTTGATTTTCTAGTACCACTTTCAAAATTATAGGTCATTTTGAGTTTCTTTCTAGAAGCCATGACACCTAGCAAAGAGGGATAGAGGCTGATAAAAATCAGATGGAGGGTAATTATGATGAGATAAGATCAAGGTAAGATTTAACCATGGTTAAAAGGAAGCTTCCTTTGCATTTATTGCAAAATGACTTTCTTGCCCTAAGGCAAGTTGTAAATATCCAAGCCTATCTCTTTTGCTTGCTAAATCAGAATTCTTGACCTATAAATAGAGGTCATGTTTGCCATTTGAAACTACACCAAAGCTATGCCAAAACAAGCTTTCTCACTTCTTTCTTAAAATTCAAGTAACATAGTGTAATTTGAGAATTCTTGTAATTTTTCAAAACTTGTGAAAAACATGAGATTTGGTGTCTAATATGTCATAAACATCGTATGTAATTGGGTTGTAACTTAAAATCAACACAAGAAACACTAAGAATCAAATTTGCATTTCAAGCTTTCAAACTTGCCAAAACTGCCTTAACTATCGAATTTGATCATTGGCTCGAGCAAGTTGTGATTTTTTCACTCAAACATCATCAACATACTCCATAAAGATGATAAACCATCACTTTGATCTGTAACACCTCCAAGCACGTATTCAATTTCACTTTGAGCCGATGCAAGTGGACTCTGGGTAGAATAGTCAGACCATTCCAGCAAGCAAGTATCATCCTCACACCTTCCATAAGATTCACTCGTGTCAGAGCTATCAACAACAACAACGAAACACTTAGCATAGTTTTCGATTTCAGCTTGAACAGGTAAGAAACTTAACTTCGAACTCTTTGATTCTTGAATTACAGTTCAAAAAGCTCTTGGCCATTTTGTTTATGCACCATCACTGATCAATAACCCTCAATCAATTGATTAATTGCTCACCATACACGATTTCAATTAGAATTTTCGTAACTAGGTTCTTCGTTCTGCGAAATTCAATCATGTTAAACTAAAATAAATGAAATTAAAGGACATCATCATGTTCCCGGATTAAAACGATCAAGTTTGATGTTTACATCATTCGATTTCATCAAGAAATAAGGATTTTAGGATTGATTGAAGATTGGAGATGATGAAGAACATCATGCTGCTTTTTTCAAATTCAAAAATCCAGCTTTATAATATAATTACATGGTTTGATTTAATACACGATGTATTGCGCCCAAGTTGCCAGCTCACTTAAGTCTTTCTTACACGCTTGCCTAATGGTCCCGGGTTCGAGTAGCCTTGGGACCATTTTTGCCAAACTTTGTCATTTTTTCTTCATATTTTTTTCAAACTTTGACTTTTTCAAAACCCAATCAAAACTCCTCATTTTGAGGTGATTTTTTGTACACATGTCAATTAACATATCTATTTTATGATAGTGTCGAAAAATTTCAGAAAACGCTCATCTGATTATATTTTATCGAAAAAACGATACATTTGAGTACTTTTTAAAGCACTTTCAAAGGTGATTTTTCAAACTTTCCAAGCCCGATTCTTTTCCAAACTTCTTGTAAGTAAATTTCATCTTTCAAAAACACTTTCAAGATCATTTTTCAAAACTTTTCATCAAACTTACATCTTTTTCCATGATCGATCCGATTTAACAATAAACCGATTTCTCCCCTAATTTAACTGATCATGGGCCTCCTCACGGTAAGTCCCAAAATTCTTTTTATGTACATAATTATTTCCTTGTACATATCCAATTCTTTTATGTACACATCTATTTTACTTGTACATGATAACACTAAATCATATCGCTTATTTTACATGAAATTAACCTGCTTTTGTATTATTTTGACCCGATTAACTCCGAATATTTCGAGATTGTCATTACTTTTTGGTGTATTCACAACTTAGCTCAAAACAAGAAAATATGAAACAATGCAAGAAAACACAAAAAGAATGAAGAAAAAGACAAATCACAAAGATACAGATTTTGTAGCCGTGATAACACACATACACCACCACGACTCAGAATATTCAAGCTTGTTACGACCGCCACACATACACCACGATCGTGAATACGGAAGAAACACCAAGTTGCTCGTAACACGTAGGCCACGCACCGTAACGCTGCATCACGCTTAAATCGTGCAGATCGCGGGCTGTTTAAATCAAGGAGTTTTTAAAACCTCGCTTTCTCTCAACCACGGGGTTAACGCTCAAAACAAACCCATTCCCTATATTCCAAAGATTTTCAAGGCAAGCTACGTGAATTCAAACCAACTGCCATATTCCTTCCTCTATAAATACCTCAACCAAAGTGTTGGAGGTACAGTAGTTTTGAGAATTTACTTGTGCGGAAGCTCACGAAATCAAACCATTATTCCTTCCGCTTGTTATTTTCCGCAATCGATTTCTGCTCTTTCATTTTGTTGCTCCAAATAATAATTTCCAACATCAGAAATTATTATTATAGTTTAGGATTTATTATTCAAACCTCTAATTTTTACATTTCACTTTCCGAATCCGACTTCCCGTGGAAGAAGGATATAGGATATCGCTTATTTCGTGTGTTTTATTTTGCAATTGTATTACATACCTTTAAATTAATTAATGCAAGTTTAATTTATTATTTATAATGTCCAATTTATATTTGTTTGCTTTTACTCCTGACGATTATTTTAATTTCCATGGCTAGCTAAACCTTTAGTGTCGGATGGGATAGTAAGAGACATTAGGCATCCGATCAAACTTAGGTTAAAACTTTAATCAACTTAACTCTCGTTATAACTTTTATGCTTAAAAATAAAACCTTCTACGAAAGTAAGAAGAGTAAATAGGTTAGATCGAGACCAAAAGTGTGAGGTTTTTAACCGATAGCTAAAGTTAGGCATTTGATTTAAATACGTGAAAGCGCTTTAAACCAAATTAGAATTAATTAAGTTTCCAAAATTACTTCTAAACACTTATAGGCTTAAAGTGTGTATAGGGCTTTAGACGATAATCCGAGATAAGACCATGAAAGTGTGAGTTGAGGGTTTTAAACCATTAATTCTACGGACAAACCAAGTTGACCATCCTAATATGCCTAAGCAGATTAGATCCTTTAAGTCGACTTATTGCATACCACCATTTCATTTCATAATTACTTTAAAACCAATTAGTTTACCTTCCTCAACCTTCCTAAAACCAAACGTGATAATTTCCGCCTTAGCTAAACTATTACTTTCCCGCACTAGAGTGATTACAAAGTCCTTGTGGGTTCGATAATTTTTATTACTACCGCGATAGGTCAGGCGCTATGCTAAAGATACCGTTAGACACATTAGGTTTATCGCACATCAAGTTTTTGGCGCCGCTGTCGGGACTTTGATCTAGTCACTAGTGCACTCTTAAAGTAGAACCGCCTAGGCTAAGGCAACTATTTATTTTCCTTTGTGTATGCCAAATACGCGCCTCAAGGTACTTTGCATATACCCATATACGATATCGAGGTTATCTTCATTAAGAAGACGAATTCAAGAGTACTGCACTCAACAATCTTCCGCCGCTTTCTTCAGATCTCGACGAGTTACGAAGAATGGCTGATCCACCTCCTCCTCCTCGTCCTCTTAAGGATTACGTAGCCTCTTCTCAAGCGGAGCCTCATAACAAGATTGCAGCCTCGCTATTGCTCAAACGATTTAGCTAAACCTTCGCTTCTTTTCCGCTGCTCGTAACCAGTTCTCTGGAGCTCCTACTGACGACCCTAATCTACATCTATCCGTGTTTGTGCAGTACGCAGACACTGTGAAAGCGAATGGAGTAAACCCCGAGGAGATACGATTGCGCCTATTTCCTTTTTCTTTAAGAGACAGAGCTCGCTTGGCTTCAATCTCTTCCTGCCAACTCAATCACCACTTGGGCTGAGTTGAAGAAAGTCTTTTTAGCTAGATATTTTCCTCCAAGCAAAACTGCTATGCTCAGAGCTAACATCAATGGTTTCAAACAAAAAGACAATGAATCTTTATTCGAAGCATGGGAACGATAAGGATATGCTAAGACTCTGCCCTCATCATGGTTTAGAAGAATGGTTGATTATTCACACATTCTATAATGGTCTCTCGTATAACAAAGATTAACCTATAGACGCCGGTGGCGCACGATGGATAAACCATATGCCAAGCGAACCAACTTATTGAAAGTATGGCTCAGAACCACTACCAATGGGGAAGCGAGAGAGTTAATGTAGAGAAATCTCAACAAAAAGGTATCAAGGCCAAGTGAACAGCCCGGATCAAGTTAATGCTAAAGTGGAAGCTCTACCAAAAATTAGAGAACCTTTCCACACCCCGCTGCTACCGTAGTGCAGTGATTCCAACTTTGCATCTATGTGGTATTCAATCACATCTTGCCCGAATCGTCCCCTTTGACCGAGTACCACCAACAAGCTAACTACGGCAAGGAAATCCCTACAAGAATATGATAACCCAAAGTTGGAAGAATCATCCAAATTTCTGATAAAAGCAACAATGTAGTCCTCGACAAGCTCCTCGCTACACCACATGGTTATCCAAAAGCTATCCCGAATCATCCTAATAACGGACCTAATACTTCCAACATTCCTAGGAAATCAAAACTCGAAATTATGATAGAACACTTCATTGCTTCTCAATCCTGCATCAATAAGGATGTTTTAAATCGAACTTACATACCAACGAAATTAAACAATTAGCTAGCAAGGTCGATGCTTTAGCTACCCATAACAAGATGCTTGAAACTCGATTTCACAGTAGCTCAACAGCAGCACCTACCACCGCTCCTACTGAATATTTCCGTCAACCACAACCTAACCCGAAGGACACGCTAATGCCGGATACTTAGGAGTGGAAAAGAACTTGACGGACCTGTTGATCCAAGACTAGAAAACCCACCTATGTATCAAGCAAGACAAGCCGAGTGAAAACGAGAGCGACCCAAAGAAAAGGAAACGAAACTCAAGAGGTCAGAGAAAAGAGAAACCTTATGTGCCTCCACCGCCCTATAAACCACAAGTTCCAGATCCCCGAGATTAACAAATTCTAAATCGATGAGCCAATTTAAGAGATTCGTGGAACTCTCAAACAACTAAATATCACAATACCATCACGTAAGCCATTACTCGATGCCATCGTGCAAATTTAAGGAAATCCTATCTAATAAGAAAAGTTAAGATAACGGAATGTTATCTCATCACGAATGTAGTGCTATCATTCGTAATAACATGCCTCCTAAGCTAAAAGACCCGTAGTTTCTCTATACCTAATATTGGAAAATTCATCATAGACAAAGCTCTATGCGACTTAGAGCAAGTATCGTCATGCCCTTATCTATTTGCAAAAGTGGAAATGGGAGAACTTACACCTACAAAATGTCTGCTCAATTAGTCAACCGATCGCTAATATCTCAGAGGTATATTGAAAATGTTCCAGCTTAGCATAGGTCAATTCTATATCCCGACCGATTTCATAATTATGGACATTACCAAGATCTGCCATTCTATCATATTAGGAAGACCATTCCTAGCTACAGCTGGAGCTATAATTGATGTAAAGAAGGGCAGATTAACATTCGAAGTCGGAGAGGAAAAAGTGGAATTCATCCTCACTCAATTTCTACAAGCACCCGCCATGAATGACACATGTTATTTACTCGATATTATAGATGAGTGCGTGAGAGAGATGGAAGCTAAACAAACCACATATTCCGAAATAATGAAAATTGAAACCCCTCTGATATTCGAAGACGATAATTGGCGAGAACCATAAAGATGACTGTCTAAGCGAAAGTCTAGCACTTACACCTAATCATATGCCATGTCCCAAGAAACCAAAACTAGAATTGAAAGTTTTACCTAAAAATTTACGATACGAATTCCTTGATACTGAACAAACTCGACCTGTAATAGTGAATTCCAGTTTAGGAACGCTTGAAACCGAAAAACTTTTAGACGTTCTAAGGAAATATCCTATCATGTTAGGTTACAACATATCGACTTAAAAGGAATTTGTCCTTCAATTTGTATGCATCAGATTCTATTAGAAGAGGATTGCAAACCTCTCGAGAACCTCAAAGAAGAATCAACCGATCCTCAAGATCAGTAGTCGAGATGAAATCAAAAAGCTAATGGAAGTGGAATTATATACCCGATCTCCGACAAGAAATGGGTTAGCCCAAGGCATGTCGTACTCTAAGAAAGGAGGTGTTACTGTCGTGGAAAAACGCACAAGGTAATCGATAACACAAAGAGTAGTTAGGACACAGAGTGTGCATTGATTATAGAAATCGAACAAAGCTACTCGGAAAGACCATTTTCCTTTACCCTTTATTGATCAAATGTTAGAACGATTAGCCAAACACTCCCTTACCGCTATTTAGACGGTTATTCCGATTTTTCCAAATTCCTATTCACCCCGATGATCAAGAGAAGACTACATTCACGTGTCCCATGGAACGCCTGCACAAACGAATGCCTTTTGATTATGTAATGCCCCGCAACTTTCCAACGATGTATGATGGCCATTTTCGCAGATTTCATTGACAACATCATGGAAGTGTTTATGGACCACTTCTCCGTGTGTGGACAAAGTTTTCAAGGATGTCTATCTAATTTAGAGAGTGTTTTAGAACGATGTGAAAGTGAACCTTGTTTAATCGGAAAAATGCCATTTCATGGTCGAGAAGGAATCATACTGGACATGTTATTTCCAATAAAGGAATTGAAGTTGATAAAGCTAAGATAGAAGTGATTAAAGAACTCCAACCACCTAAGACCGCTCGAGAGATAATAAGTTTTCTAGGACACGCTGGTTTTTACCGACGCTTTATTAAAGATTTCTCGAAAATTACAAAACCACTTACCGTCTATTAATGAAGGATGAGTTCATATTCGATGACGATTGTCTCAAAGCTTTTGAAACCCTTAAAGTCCACTTATTTCAGACCAATCATGCAACCCCCGATTGAGGTTACCTTTCAAATCATGTGCGATGCAAGTGATTACCAGAGGCAGCCTTTAAGGAAAGATAAGAAACTTCACGAATTTACTACGCCACAGAACAAAGACTCAGATGAATTACGCCACAACCGAAAAGAACTCTTAGCCGTGGTCTTCGCGCTTGACAAATTTTTCGTTTTACCTTGTAGGAGCAAAATCATCATCTGACCACGCCGCTATCGATATTTACTTACAAGAAAGATGCAAAACCGAGACCTCCGATGGATCTTGCTTTTACAAGAATTTGACTTGGAAATTAAAGACAAGAAAGGAACCGAAACGTCGAAGCGGATCATTTATCCCGTTTAGAAGATATAAAACCCGAACAAGTGCCAATTAACGACGATTTTCCGTATGAACATCCGATAGCACATGATGTTTACCCAGCTCAATTGGATTTATATAAACCGTAAGCTAAGGAAGTCATGGAAGCCATTGACATGACCATAGGATTGCCTTGGTATGCCGACATCGTTAATTATTTAGCCGCCGGTGCGCTTCCACCTGACTTAACTTACCAACAGAAAAAGAAATTCTTCCATGATCTCAAGAGTTATTATTGGGACGAACCACTTTTATTTAAACGGACCTGATGGAATTTTTCTCCGCTAGTATACCCGACGAAGAAATAGAAGACGCTATTTCCCATTGTCATTCATCTCCTTATGGCGACATGCTAGCACCCTAAAACGCAGCCAAAATTCTCCAAGCCCTTTTCTCGCCTAACCTATGGAAGGATGTCCACATCGCCGTTAAAATCGTGATCGATGCCAACGCACCTGAATATCTCAAGACGATGAAATGCCCTAAAGGAATACTGAAGTTGAAGTCTTGATGTTTGGGGAATAGATTTCATGGGACCTTTCCCATCTTCTTTGAACAAGTTTATACCGAGTCGCCGATTATGTTTCAAAATGGATCGAGGCAATAGCTTCTCCTACAAATGACACACGAGTGGTAATAAAGCTTTTCAAGAATATAATTTTCCCCGCTTTGGTGTTCCTCGACTTGTTATTAGTGACGGTGGATCTCATTTTATTTCAAGATATTTGATAAATTACTATCTAAATATGGAGTGAAACACCGTAGCAACACCTTATCATCCGCAAACTAGCGGACAAGTCAAGTTTCAACAGAGAGATTAAACAAATATTAGAAAAACTGCCGCTATTTCTAAAAGATTGGTCATCCAAGCTTAACGAAGCTTTATGGGCTTATAGGATACAAGACTCCTATCGAACTACACCTTTCAAACTTGTCTACGGAAAACTCACCTCCCAAAGAAAGAGCATAAAGCTTATTGGGCGATAAAGACACTCAATATTAACTACACTCGCTGTTGTAGAAACGAATCCTCGATTTACATGAATGGAAGAATTAAGACTAGACGCTACGAAAACGCTAAAATCTACAAAGAACGCACTAAAAAGTGGCACGATCAACGCTTATCTCTGAAAGAATTTAGTGTGGAGATGTCGACTTTTATTCAATTCTAGACTTAGACTCTTCCTGAAAACTTAAATCTAGATGGTCCCTTTTCGAATTACAAAAGTATTTCCTAGCGGAGCGGTAGAAATTATAGAAATAGTGCCCTGCTTATTGTAAACGGCAGCGGTTAAAATAGATAATCGTATAGATAATAGAGACTATACTAATAAGCTTAAACTCGAGAATTACCACCTATTTCTCCCGACTAATCTTTCACTAGGCATTTCGTCAGGCTTATGACGTTAAAAACAGCGCTTCATGGGAGGCAACCCATTTTATTTGTTTTTGTTTGCTATTTTGTTTATTTGTTTTTGGTTGCTATATAAGTACTTTTCATCTTTTTAAACTTTTATAAACCGTCACGATTTCAAAACAATTTTACGCTGTGATTTTCGAAAGTCTTTTTCTCTTTACTTTCTCCTACTCTGCTTCCGCTTTACTTTTGCTATGGACCCCACAACTTTATGGAAACCACCTTTAGAGGTAGAAACCAAAGGAGAAGATTTGAGGCTTTGTCTCAAAGAGCCATCGCTTAACCTCAGACATGATGAACCCACTATGGACACTTTAGGCATAATCATTGTTTACTACATGTTTAACCAGTTAGGATGGAGAGAGCACACCGAAAAATAGGTTTATCACTTACCGAGCTCACCTTGAGTTCTTGAGTTCCTTAGTTTACATCCCGAACACGTGTCGGAGCCCTAAAGGAATCATCGCCTTCAGACTTTTGGTATTGAGTTCACCTATAACCATAGGGACTTAGCTGCTTATTAGGTTTCCAAAGGACCCTTAGCTTTACTACCCCGAGGCCGATTTATTGGATTTTGAGCTGGATTATTTCGGGTACTTTAACCTAAACTATCACCCTGACCCAGAAAGCATGGATAACAATGAAATACATAACCCAACCATCCGTTATTTCCATAGGATTCTTGCCCACACTCTGTTTGGAAAAGAACAAAATCAAAATGCTGTATCCAAGGATGAACTATCTCTGCTTTATTGTTTAAACATAGGACGCCCTGTTAATGCTGTCCCACTCCTGATGAAGACCTTTACCCGCATTAGTGAGGACCCTAATGTTCCTCTGCTGTGGGAGGATTGGTTACAATGATTGCAAATGCTCTTGGACTTCTACCAACTTAATAACTCGGCACCATTTGGATCAATTAGGCCTATGAATATTGATTGCTTCAACAACATGATAATAGGAAATTTAGGCCCACACCTTATGATTACCCGATAAGAAACGTTGTTACTCTTTACCCTTCCGAACCATGCCCGAAAGAGTGTCCATAACCGTGATAATTGGTTGTATGAATTGAATCCACCGACCACCCAGACACCGTAAACACCACAATCATATTTTGTTGTCGATAATTTCATGTCCGAAACGAAATGATCCTCGAAACTCCTCCGTTACCATGACTTTACAAATATGATCAAGCACAAGTAGCCCCGACATAAACCAAGGAGAAAACACTACACAATTAAACACCATTCTCACCACTTTGGATGCTTATAAACCGACATTGATGGAATAAAGAATGAATTGAAGACTATGCTTGATCTTATTGGTTTGACTGACATCACAGTGGAGCAATTCTATAACATCACCCAAGCTTTAGAGATATTAAAAGAAAAGATTGGATGAAGCAGTTTTTAGTTTATCAGTTTTTCAGTTTTTAGTTTTTAGAATTTTTCCATTCTGTTTTGTTTCTAGGTAGTTTCAAATTCTTTGTTAAATTACCGCATTTCAATTTACAAGTCAATTTACCTTCTGTCAAAAAGAACAAGCTACTTAATTTGGAGTAATGCAATTGTTTTCAATTTTGAACTTCCAATCATTTTGCTGCTTACAATGTTTTATGGTTTTCTACTCTCCTGCGAATTATATATTTATTGGATTATATGTTGAATGTTGAATGAATTAATGTTGCGCTATGCCGGAATGGTTGAGATGTCCGTAGAATATATATTTGTTACCGTGTTTCGTGTTCTGCTCGTAAAAATTTACAGAATTTAAGCCCACGATCGTAATCCACCCCCACGATCACACACGCTTTTCAGCGTTACGCTGGCACTTGGCGTTACGACTGTAACGCTGGCTACATCAAGAACCCCGTTAGCGTAACGCCCTTCTTCCCTCAACCTTTCTTCTTCTTCTTCCATAACTCCCCAACCATCCCACTCCTCCATTAACCACCCATTAACCCATTCAACCCACCATCAATCCCTCCACTTTCAAACTTCCTACTATCTCCTTCCATTATATACCCATTACCCGTGATCACTTTCTTATTCTCTCATTCACCAACAACACCCATTCTCACTTAAACATCCTGCATGCAATGGCAAACAATCCCCAACCTATTCCTCAAGCATCCCACGAATGGTGAGCAAGGTGAAACTCAACGCATTAAGTTTTTGAAATTCCAACGCCGTGGTCTACACCCCACTAGATATGTTGACACCGACCGCCTCGTAGAACTTGGTTTACTGAGGGTGTTCACCTTCTTCGTGAGTGTCAACTGTGGAACCTTGTAGCCAACCCCAACCCACGACGAGACACTCACCTCGAGTCCTCGCCTTCTGCTACATCACTCCACCGGTTCAACAAACCAACTTTCCGTGTTGCAAGTTTCGCATATTCTGCACCACACGAGTTCTCTCGTAACGCTGCTCGGACAACTGCTTGATTTCGCACCGAGGAAGGTTCCCATCTCCGTACCGATAACTTTGGAGAGTCTTCAACCTTGGCATACTCACCAACAACCGAGCACACTCCTATGATCATCTCAACGCCACTCAAATCCATAACCCACCCATACGCTATTTCCACCGCATCCTAGGTAACACAATCCGCAAGAGATAGTAACCACAAGTTAAACTCCAAAGAGTCGTTCTTCATGCATTGTGCATTCTCGGTCGAAATTAATGCCGCACCTTTCCTCCGGCCCATATCCACTCCATCGCACTGCAGGCGGCAAACCTTTCTATTTTGGAGGGCTTGCTCTCCGCTTTAGCACTAAACCATGGTGACACCTTGGTCATCTCGCCATCCCGACCACCGCTCCTCGCCACTTTAGACCATTGCAAATCAGCCCACCTCATCCACGAGCTGGACGATGGAAAGTTCCATCCAAAGGATTCAAAACCGAGTTTACACTAATATTGTTTTGCCTTGTGGATCGACGACCTCGTAACCGAGCCAACTGGCTGTTCAACCTTGAAGACCTCAAGGCCCCGCCGCTGCTCAAGAAGAACCTCATGTCGGCCCACCGATGAGATGCAGAAGAATGGATCGAGCTGTTCCCTGCTCGACATTCCCGAGTCATCCTCCGCCTCCTCCACCTTCTCTTTGACGAGATCCTCCGAGCCATTCATCATCAAAATCTTGTATCCGCCAGAGAGGGTGCATCGAGCGCTCGACGCCACTTGCGCAAAATGCTCAAATCTTAAGTGGTCACCGATTTAATGAAAGGCTTGATGAAGTGCTGCGAGTGAACGCTTGAGGATGGATGTTACATCTCTTGGACCGAGCACCGACCAAGCTACTCCTTCCGAAGGTCAAGAACCCAAAGCCCGTGGCCAGTAGTTTTTCCTTTTCTTGTTGTTTTCCTTGTTTTCCGCTGTATCTTTCATTTAACTCGCTTATTATATCATAACATTGAGACAATGTTTGATATAGTGTGGAGGAGTACCGATTTTAATTTTAACGAGTAATTTCATTTCTATTTCAGCTTATATTTCGTTATTTCATTTTCTCCCGCTTTATTTAGCCATACCAAAATTTTTCGCCTTTTATATTCGCATAATCGTTAGTTACCTACTTTAACCAAAATCTTAGTTAGAAGGCCGAGAGCGATCCAACGAGAACTATACGATTATGACACCTTCGACTCCCTACTTACGCGAATCGCTCTATTTCATATACCGATACTTCGCTTTAAGTCTTAATTTAGCCCCTAGTAGTTTATATTAGCAATGGCACCGCCTTAGCACAAACCACGGAAAGCCGAGGAATATAAGTGGATGATCTCGAATTTATTCAAAAATGTTACATGATTTAAGGAAATAGCCAAGGCACCAATTAAATTGGGCGATCCTCACCCGATCGTTTAATCCAATGGATGCGAAAGCTTTTACTAAGTAACATAAGAATCCATTGTTTAGGTGGTTCAAGCATCCGCATCGAACTCGTAGGCACTACGGTCCGATCCCCGCATTCACAATCGGATAAAAGAGGTTGCCACATAATTGTGCCGAAACCGCTGTGTTTTGACTCGTAACCACTAACCGCTATTCTACTCACGTATGTAAAGATAATGGGCTTAATGTGATTGCGCAAGAACGAAACCGTGAAATAGGAACTAGAAACCTTGAGTTGAATTATAACGTATAATTAGACGCTTTTGTTTAAAACGGATAGTCGTCGACTAGCTTGTTGCTTGTGTCATTAGCGTATCGTTGTTGTTTCATTCGATTTTCTTGGCCGAACTAACTTAGGATCTCTTGTAACAATTTGAAAACTAAAGGTATACTAGTTATGTGCTTATAAAACTTGTCCGATATTTTTAATTGATTATTTTGCTTGAGGACAAGCAAAGGTTTAAGTATGGGGGAATTTGATAACACGAAATCATATCGATTATTTTACATGAAATTAACCTGTTTTGTATTATTTTGACCCGATTAACTCCCGAATATTTCGAGATTGTCATTACTTTTTGCGTGTATTCACAACTTAGCTCAAAATGTAAGAAAATATGAAACAATGCAAGAAAACACAAAAGAATGAAGAAAAGACAAATCACAAAGATTACAGATTTTGTAGTCATGGACGGTCGCCACATACCACGACCGAATATTATTCAAGCGTGTTACGCACCGTCACACATACACATGACATGAACACGGAAGAAACACCTGCTGTCATAAAGGCCACCACCATAACGCGTATCACGCTTAAATCAAGTGCAGATCGTGGCGGTTAAATCAAGGAGTTTTAAAACTCCTGCTTTCTCTCAACCATGAAGCCACGCTCAGCAACAACCCACATCCCTATATTCTAGCTGATTTTCAAGGCAAGCTACGTGTGAATTCAAACTAACCGCCATATTCTTCCTTCTATAAATACCTCAACATTTCAAAGGTTGGAGGTACAGAGTTTTGAGAATTTACTTAGCGGAAGCTCTCAATAAATCAAACCATTATTCCTTCGCTTGTTATTTTTCCAATCCGATTTCTGCTCTTTCATTTTTGTTCAAATAATAATTTCCAACATCGGAAATTATTATTATAGTTTAGGATTTATTATTCAAACTCGTAATTTTTTACATTTACTTTCGAATCCGATTTCCAATTGTGGAAGAAGGATATAGATATCGCTTTTATTTCGTGTTTTTATTTTGCAATTGTATATACCTTTTAAATTAATTAATGCAAGTTTAATTTATTATTTATAATGTCCAATTTATATTTGTTTGCTTACTTCCTCAGACGATTATTTTAATTTCCATGGCTAGCTAAACCTTTAGTGTCGGTATGGGATAGTAAGAGACATTAGGCATCCGATCAAACTTAGGTTAAAACTTTAATCAACTTAACTCGGTTATAACTTTTATGCTTAAAATAAAACCTTCGTTATTAAAAAGAAGAGTAAATAGTTAGATCGAGACCACGAAAGTGTGAGGTTTTTAACCGATAGCTAAAGTTAGACATTTGATTTAAATACGTTGAAAGCGCTTTAAACCAAATTAGAATTAATTAAGTTTCCAAAATTACTTCTAAACACTTATAGGCTAAGTAAAGGTGTATAGGGCTTTAGACGATAATCCGAGATAAGACCATGAAAGTGTGAGTTGAGGGTTTTAAACCGACATTCTACGGACAAACTAAGTTGACCATCCTAATATGCCTAAGCGATTAGATCCTTTAAGTCGACTCTATTGCATACCGACCATTTCATTTCATAATTACTTTAAAACCAATTAGTTTACCTTCCTCAACCTTCCTAAAACCAAACGTGACAATTTTCGCCTTTAGCTAAACTAGCTTTACTTTCCCCGCACAAGAGTGATTACAAAGTCCTTGTGGGTTCGATAATCTTTATTACTACTGCGATAGGTCAAGCGCTTATATTAAAGATACCGTTAGACACATTAGGTTTATCGCACATCAAGACATAATACGAATATCTCTATAAATACTAAGCATGCATAAAACTTCGTCTGCTTGTTTCGTCATTGTATACATCTAATACCATTGGTATTAAAAGGAGCATTATTCCTTGAAACGCTTTTTAAACCAATAGGCCTCCCTTATGGTGTAAGTCCCAACCTCCTATGTACATCCACATCCTCCTCGTATATAAATACTGCTCGTACATATTTACTTCCTTGTACACAATTCAAACTTGTAAATAATCAAGTTGCGCCTGCTTTAAACGCTCGCTTTACACACACTTGTTTATATTTCCTTCATAAACTCTTGTCAATAAACTTACACGCATTGTTTATATTTCCTTCATAAACTCCCCGTGGAATAAACTTCATACTTGTTTATACAACCTGCCTAGTTATAACATAACAACTAGTCTAACCAGTAGGTTCCCACGTAAGCCTCTTAGGCTTCAGATAAGATAACTCATTTCATCCGAGTTCAGCCTCCTCTTAGGCTTCATATAAGAAAACTCATTCATCTGAGTTTAGCCTCCGCTTAGGCTTCATATAAGACAATACTCCCCTATTGAGTCAGCCTCCTCTTGGGCTTGCTCAAAAGAACTCCTCATTGAGTTTAGCCTTGTCTTGGGCATCAAACAAAGAAAGAGACCAGAAATCTCAACAGCTCCTATTGGGCTTCCAATACAAAGAATCACCCGCTAGAATACAACCCATGAGTATAATTTCCTGTGAATTGTTCTTAATCCTAAAAGGATGGTTTCGTGAAATCCCTTTTAGCCAAACCAGCCATACCCTATAGCTTCCTCTTGAGCTTCGTACAAGGACCCTCGATGACCCTCGATGACCCTCGGAATGCCTCCACTTGGACTTACAATACAAGGACCCATGGGCTTCTTAAAAGCATCCCCTGATCCAATCATTTTCTCCTCGAGATTTAGACATTTATCATCTCTATGGAAGAAGTATCTTATCTATCACATCACATACAATAAAAAAAAACTTTTCAAACTCTTTTCAAACAAAAACATCTCTTAATCGTAAGTGGTAACGCTTGTACACTCAAGCAAAACACGCAATGCTTACAATTAAAAGATTCAATCATTTTCAAAAACATCTTTCTTAAACTCGTAAGTGGTAACGCTTGTACACTCAAGCAAAACACCTATAACTTACGATGAAAAATTTTAATCAATCAAACTTTTCAAAATGTATGTGATGAAATAGATTAGATACATTTTTCATTAAGATGACATTTGTCTGTGTCTCTTAATAACATCCTGCTGTTTCCACTAGCATAAGGGAACTACGATTGCTCTGACTTTCTCAACATCCTTTTGAGAATACGTAGGCACAAGGTCTCATCCTTGGCGAGCAAATTTCTTTCTCCCTCAAACCAAACAAACCATAGATCCCTTTAGATCCGAGCTACAAATGCTCTGATTCCCATTAAGGGATATGTATGCAGAAGATCCAATGATCTTTAAGAGCACAATAATAACAAAACCTAGGATCCCACATAATCTACCCTTTCTTAAAGTCCAAAGGAGAAACTTTCCCAATCTTAGAAATAGCAATTAAAACACACAAACAAATCAAACATATTCATATATAAAGCTATAGATAACTATATATTTAGGTGCTCCATCTATTCCTTTATATAACAAACCCCTACCCGGATCTCGAAATGTTACGCCTAGTTCATGAGTCGTAATGCATATCATATCAATTGAGGGTATTAGCCTTTCCCCTTTTCATAATCATTTTCTTGTGTTGAAAATAATAAAGCTTGATGCTCATGCATCTTTATAAACAAATCAAAAGAGTAAATCGTTTCGGAGAATGAGAATCAGATTCGATTCTCTGGCGTCACTTTACTGAAGAAAAATGGCGATTACTGGGAGTACGCTAAATTTTGATTTTTCAAAATTGTGACTCAAAGAGCACCAAGCTTTTGTTTTCAAAAAGAGAAAAAGGGTTAAGCTTTATATGTGCATATGTTTGTTTTTCTTTATTGTGTTTCGCGATTTCATCTCGATGGAAAGAAACTAACCCGGATTTAAGAAACATTTTAAGATCTAGGTGGGGGTATAGTCTATTAACTTGTGAGAAGTCTCAGTACTTACGGAGTTAATTTGAGATCCCTCTCAATGGAGGTTGTCTTGAGAGTATTTGTGTTTAGCAAGTATTTAAGACATTTTGCTTTCAAGAGAACTTCTGCTGTCGAGTGGTCAGAGAACACAAAACCCATCCTGGCCATTTAGATGTAGCTAAATTATTCAGCGTAAGGTTAGAATAATTGTCATGCGAGACTACATGATCAGGCGATTTTTTGAAAAATATTATTGACTTCGAGTATTCAACAAACCGATAATATTTCAAAGAGAAGCGCTTGAGCTCAGATATCGCGAGAACCCGCTTCACGATGAATAAGCCCTTAGAACTTACCCACGTTTGGTTCTTATCGTTGGCCTCATGCTCATGACTTCGAACGCTTGACCGTGTGTATAACTACTAATCATGTTTGTAGCATTCATGCATTCATTCAAAAAACTTCATTTCTCTCCCCATTTCCAAAGAATTTAGAGATCTTTCTTTGTAAATATTTTAGGTTAGAGTGATGGACGTCAGAGGAAGATTCACCAAGAGATACAATTTTAGGATTCCTGATGTAGGGAAGTTAAAAGAGTTGGCATCCTTGGTAGAAGATCCCTCGGATTTCAGAAAACGCTATGGAACTCTTTTAACTGTCCTGAACACTAACATTGATGAAGGACTTCTCAAAACTTTCTGCCTTTTACGATCCGCCTATCGCTTCACATTCCCGACTATCATTGATGCCTACTTTGAGAGTAATGACGATCCTAGGTATCTCAGTATCAGACAAAGTGCCTTTCAATAGTTTGGAAACCATTCCTAAGTCACCAGTCATTGCAACAATGACTCACTTAAAGAAATCTGAGATAGACAAGAACCTCACTACCAAAGGAAAACTCTTAGGACTAACTTCAAAGTTCCTAATGGAGAAGGCTCTTAAGTTCTCTGAAGTCGGTAGTATGGTAGCCTTTGAAGCTATTTTAGCTTTACTCATCTATGGATTGGTGTTGTTTCTCAACGTCCCAAGTTTCGTTGATATCAACCTATAAGGATCTTTCGATTGGAAATCCTGCCCCACTTTGCTTGGTGACACGTACTTCTCCATTCATCATAGGAATCGTCAAGGAGATGGAACTATATCGTATGTTGTACCTCTGTTCTTCAAATGGATTGTCTCACACTTGCCTAAATCTCCTATCTTCCGCGAAACAAAGACGATTGGCATTGGTCAAGAAGACTCATGTCTCTTACAACGATTTATATCCATTGGTATACCTTGGCGGAACAATGAGATGGAAATCATTGAAAGTGTGGAGAATTTGCCAACGTCCTCTCATTGGTACGAAAGGAGGAATCAACTACAACCCATTCTTGCTAGACGTCAACTCGGGTATGCAAACTCTAGTAAACCTCTTGGTTTTACAGTAGAGAGTTACTTCTATCATGAAGGGGAGGATTCCCAAGGTTTGAAAGCCAGAATGATAAGAGCATGGCATCACGTTCGAAGGAAAGAAAAAGGTAATGCAAGGAATTGTGTAGCCATGGAAATCTACACTTCTTGGGTGAAGAAAAGAGCAAAGGAATTCTGAATGCCTTATGCTTATGAAGAACCCATGTTCTCAACAGCTTCCAAATCAACAATTTTTCCCGTCGAGACTATGGGAGAATACCAAGAAGCTTTAGCCAAGATGAGGCTTGAGAAGGAAGCTTTGGAAAACAGGTTCCTCAAGACTGATCTCGAAAATGAGAAGCTTAAGAAGCAGGTCAAAGACCATGAAAAAACGCTTTACTTCCAAGATGAATGGCTCATGGAGAAAGATGAGAAGATTCGTCAGAAAGATAACGCGATCAAAAGATACATCAAAGAAAGGAAAAGGAAGCTTGACGAAATGACAACCAGCGATCCTGCTCCCGACGAGTGGAAGAAAGTCATTAGCAAGCTAAAAGCCGAGAAAGCTGAACTGAAAGCTCACTATGGGAAGGAAATCCTGAAGTTGAAGCTACATCAAGCCTTTGGATCTTCATCCAACGAGGACAATTAATTAATTTAGATTGTAATTTTTATCATTTATTTTATCATTTGTACGAGCCATGCTCAAAAACAAAAATTGTTGTAACTTTCCTTCAATAATTAATAAAATATGTTTTCCATCCAAATATTTTCCGAAATTTCTCTTTAGCGTAAATTCTTTGAAAATCTTTTTCATATCTATAATCATGCATCATACTTTGCATATCGAGTTTATTGTCTAGAGTCGATCTTTGGAATTCTTTTCCGAAAGGAAAAGACCAAGCTGTCGCTGTCTTAGAGTTTCCGACCACGCCCACAGCCAACTCGTACATACAATACACGCTCAAAAAGAAGGAAAGTAATGGAAGGATTTGAGCAAGAAAATGTTGAGTCAGAGTACAGTGACAACACTACAAGAAGAGGTGGAAAGACTCACTTTGGTAAGTTCATTGCTATAAATCGCAAAGTCAACAAGCAACATCGAGCAATCAAAATCTGCTTGACGATTTCAGAGACCACTACTACTCCGCTTCAAATTGCAGCCGTAGTTCACTCCTTCGATGCCGAAGGTTATCCATGGGCATGCCTTTCAACTTCGGCATCGGATTCCGTCAACCTACTTCTCAGGTACAAACAACCACGCTTGAAGTACCTACTTTGCAAAACTCAACACTTACTCCGCAACATGGAATAACGCGAATCATGACGGTTTCTCAACCAATCATGATTAACTCAAAGATCCAGACACACACTACGCAGATTAGAAGTCCACCATAGTCAGTGCAATAACACGAACCGTGGCCAGATGGAGACTCTCCAGGAACAGCTCCTCAAGATGCAGCTTGAGATTAAAACAATCCGTGGAAAAGAATTGTTTGGGAAAAACGCCCATGATTTATGCCTAGTCCCTCGTGTAAGGATACCTGCAAAGTTCAAAGTCCCCGACTTTGAAAAGTATAAAGGAAATTCCAGTCCACAGAGTCATCTTATGATGTACGCTAGGAAAATGTCTACGTACAATGACAATCACCAATTGTTAATCCACTATTTCCAAGATAGTCTCACCGGCCGCATCAAGTGGTACATGGACTGATAAATAATATCCAGACATTCAATGACTTAGGCGAAGCCTTTGTCCAGCAATACAAATTTAACTTAGACATGGCTCCAGATCGGGATCAACTCCGCTCCATGTCTCAGAAGGAAAGAGAGACATTCAAAGAATATGCACAACGATGGAGGGAAATTGCTGCCCAAGTCAAACCACCGTTAGAGGAGAAGGAAATGACCAAGGTTTTCTTAAACACTCTTGGCCCATTTTACTACGAACAAATGATCGCTAGCGCTCCCGGAGATTTCACCGAGATGGTACGCATGGGAATGCGGCTAGAGGAAGGAGTTCGAACAGGACGCCTGACCAGAGAAATAGGATCCTCCAGTGGAACTAAGAAGATCGGAACCAGTTTTCCAAAGAAAAAGGAACATGACATAGGAATGGTATCCTGAGGGAAACCACGAAAGAATGTCAGCCGACAACAACTGTACGCCATAGCACCCACCGTTAATACAAGTCCAAATACAGGAATTGCTCCGCAGCCTAACAAACTCAATACTTACAACAAAGCTCAAGAATAACAATCAAACCGTATACTGCCTCCACAATGATCCGATTCCAATGACGTACACGAACTATATCCTGCATTAATAGAAAGGAATCTTGTGTAACAAGGTCACCACCCCTGTACCGAAAAATTACCGGTGGTACAAAGCGACGTATCTTGCCCTTTTCATCAAGGGCACCGGTCATGATCTTGAGCATTGCATCGCCCTAAAAGTCAAGTACAAAGGTTAGTAAGGTTCTAATCTTCTTTCCTTTAGAAACACAACCGAAGGCAAGCAAATCCACTTCCCAAATATAGTGGACATACCGTGAATTTGATACTAGGAATACAGATCGGTATCTTGTCACGTATGTGAATCGATAAGAGAAAGCTTGGTACAACCCATGATACGTATGATACAATGGGCGCTTACTAAACATGATTACGCCGCTTGCAGCATCTGCTTCAAGGATCTTCAAGGATGTCCAATCATAAGAGCAGACATTCAACGATTATTAGACAATGGTGACATACAGATCTTCAGAAACAGAAACGACTATGACGTTAATATAGTAGGGCATTTTCCGCATGAGCTTTTAGTCTCGATATCAACTCGAAATTCTCAAGCAATGTTATTATTCTGCTTCAACGTGCCCAGCATGTGGAGATTGAATATAACGGTTCGACGCTCCAGTCTCCTTTGGTGATTTGCTCATCGGTCTGCTCCACAGCCTAACAAAGCAATTCCCTATCAATATAGTGCGACTATGATAGAAGATGGGAAGGAGAAGCCCATGACAACTCTTTCAGCAAATGTCAACATAACTGAGATAGGATGAGTAACGCGAAGTGGACGAATACATACTCCGTTGCCGCCAAAGCCGCCTGTTGTTCCTATCGTTAGGAAAAATCCAGTTAATAAACCGCCTATTGTTCCTGTTGTTGGAGAAAATCCAGTTAATACATCTCCCGAGAACCCCACGAGGATTCCCGTTGGTAATTCAAACGTAAACGTTGGTCCATCTGATAGAACCAACGTCAACACAAATTTCGATGAGATTTTAAAGCTAATCAAGAAAAGCGAGTACCGAGTTGTGGATCAGCTGATGTAGACTCCCTCCAAGATTTCAATACTATCTCTACTTCTGAATTTCGAAGCCCACCGAGAAGCTTTGATGAAAGTACTAGATCAAGCTTACGTAGATCACGATGTGACGACCGACCAATTTGGTGGAATTGTAGGCAACATAACAACTTGCAACAATTTAAGCTTCAGTGATGAATAACTTCCAGAGGAAGGAAAAGATCATAATCTGGCTCTGCATATCTCAATGATTTGCCAATCAGATTCTCTGTCCAACGTATTAGTGGATACTGGTTCATCCCTAAATGTAATGCCAAAGACGACTCTTGCTCGTTTAGCTTACAAAGGAACGCCGCTGAAGTTCAATGACATAGTGGTAAGAGCCTTTGATGGGTCAAGGAAATCCGTTATTGGGGAAGTTGATCTCCCGATGACAATTGGTGTGCATACCTTCCAGATCACTTTTCAGGTCATGGATGTGCCAGCTGCTTACAGTTGTTTGCTAGAAAGACCATGGATCCATGAAGCAGGAGCTGTGACTTCCACTCTCCATCAAAAACTGAAATTCACAGTAAATGGAAAACTAGTAACCATCATTGGTGAACAAGCCTTACTAGTCAACCATTTATCCAACTTTTCTTTCATCACAGCCAACGACGTTGAAGGGACACGGTTCCAAGGACATCCGTTAGAATATGAATCTACAAGCAAAAGCAGATCGTCTATCTCCTCTTACAAAGAAGCAGCGCAGATAGTGAAAGATGGTAATGCTGCAAGATGGGGACAAGTAATAAAACCTGTCAACAACGAGACAAAGGCCGGACTCGGGTTTACCCCAGTATTTCCTAAAGACAATCAAAGGGATGAAATTTCATCCAATCGTAGAAGTATTCCACAGTGGGGTTTCTTAAACCCCTGCTCTTCAAGAGGTTAATGTTCTTACCAATGAAGGTGATAAAGACGATCTCTCCGGATCTGAAGAGTGGAGCACTTATCTCACCAGCTCTGAATATGTGTCTCACGAAAAGTTATACCCACCGTACTATCCTCCGATTGACCAATTCAGAGGTCCTGCCAAAAGAATGAAAGTCCACCTGTCCCTTCTGAAGTTTGGGATACCTTGGGAGAACCAAGTGGAAAGTTTGACTACATGGTGAAATACACTGCACCTGAAAGCTCAAAAATCAGAATTGAAGATATCCAAATTTCATGGATGGGGTGATTCTTTTGAGTATCCTAGTCAACCAAGAGGTGTACACATCTTCCGATCTCATCAACCAATTGAGGTCCAATGAAGATCTCTTTAATGCGCCCGTGGAATTTGTTAAACCAGATCTTGACTATCACTACATCAACGTAATTACTGAAGATCAGGGATACGATTCGGGATACGAACTGGAAAGTGTCGCCGACAATGAATCTCTTCACTCGGAAGATTGGAGAGTACATCCCTAATTCAACGCGAATGCCAATAGAAAGTACATATGTCAGTATCCCATGCTTTCGATCCATCCATCATGTAAGAAGATCGTTTCAGTAGCACAAAAGGCAAGGTCAACCGTCCAGAGTCTTCAAAGCCTATTCGACCAATGACCAAAGTCTATTCGGGAATTAAGCCAGTGGAAAATTACTAGTACTGACTTCCAAGGACTTCGCCACTATTGGAAGCCTGTTGAAGTTCGACTAATGTTCATAGTTCTAAGTAGTTTGTCTTTTGTTTTGAACTCCGCCGCCTAAAGTGAAGAGATGTTTTATAGGGTTTAGCTTTTAAATAATTTCTCTTTGTCTTGCCCAAGACGAAATGAGTTTGTATTTTAGGCCCTGTTTCATAATGTGAATCATAAATAAAACGCGTTGTTTTGATTCCACACTTTGTGTTTATTTTTATTTTACCCTTTCTTGGAAATGATAATCCTAAAAACACAATAAAAATCTTCAAAAAAATTAATCGTACACTTCACATTAACTTTTTCCAAAAAAATATAATAAAAAAAGGAGAGTTAATTAATCGATATAAATCAAATATGTATGGACAAATCCATGAACGCAATAACTCTATACTCTCTCCCAACTTTGAGATCCCCAAGAAGTCGCCGAGGAAGAAGTTGAAGAAGAGATCCCGATGAGATTTCTCGATTACTTGCACGAGGAAAGAATCATTCATCCTCACAAAGAGCCTTTGGAAGCAATCAACTTGGGTTCTCGAGGAAGACAAAAAGAGTGAACATCGAGTAGACTAACAAATGACGCCAAGAGCAAACTGATAGATCTTCTCAAAGAATATGTTGATGTGTTTGCTTGGTCTTACCAAGACATGCCGGGATTAGATACCAGCATTGTGGAGCATCACCTGCCATTAAAGCCGGGGTGTCCGCCATTGTTAGAACCGAGGAGAGTTCACCTCGATATGGCCGACAAAATCAAAAAGGAAGTTCAAAAGCAACTCGATGCGTGTTTCCTCACCTCGAATATCCTCAATGGCTAGCCAACATAGTACCTGCCTCCAAGAAAGACTAAAGGTCGGAATGTGTTGACTAACGGGACTTGAACAAAGCTAGTTCAAAGACGATTTCCTACTACCGCATATCGACATGCCATGGGATAGTAACGCAGGCCCGGCAACGCCTTTCCTTCATGGATGCCGCATGTATAGATTATTTACCAAAGGGCGATGACTACTCTCTTTCATGACATGATGCACAACAAAATCAAGTCTACGTGACGACATGATAGCAAAGTCTGACATCAAGAAGAGCATATAGAATATCTCTTGAAGTTGTTTCAACGACTAAGGAAATTTCACTGCTTGAATCCTAACAAATGCACCTTTGATGAGATCCGAAAACTCCTAGGTTTCATCACAGTCACCAAAGAGGTATTGAAGTTGACCCCGACAAAGTCAAGGCTATTCAAGAAATGCCTACGCCTACAGGAAAAGCAAGTAAGAGGGTTTCTTTGACGGTTGAATTACATCTCCGCATTTATCTCTCAAATGATCCGCATTGTGGGCCGATATTCAAGCTTCTCAAAAATCAAGAGGTTGTGTGATGTAAGATTGCCAAAAGCGTTTGACAATATTAAGGAATACTTGTCGAACCAATATTGATTCCTCCAATCGAAGGAAGACCATTAATCATGTACTTTACCGCTAGAAGATTCCATGGTTGTCATGCGGTTGGACAACAAGATGAAACCGTAAGAAGGAGCATGCCATTTACTACTGAGTAAAAGTTCATGTGATCAGAAACTCGTTACTCCATGCTCGAGAAAACATGTTGCGCTTTGGTGTGGCTTCAAATGTCTCCTCCAATACATGATCAATCATACGACTTAATTTCAAATGGATCCAATCATACGTCTTTGAAAAGCCTGCCTTAACAGGAAGAATTGCTCGATGGAAGATGTTATTATCTGAAAATGACATCCAGTACCGTGCTCAAAAAGCGGTC
Organism: Vicia sativa; assembly: GCA_021764765.1. Lineage (NCBI taxonomy): Eukaryota > Viridiplantae > Streptophyta > Magnoliopsida > Fabales > Fabaceae > Vicia > Vicia sativa. Next base: position 322,700,377 of record CM038792.1, on the reverse strand, counting down.
AAAGGAAGCATTCTCGCTGATCACTTGGCTTATCAACCGATCAACGAATACCAATCTCTCAAGTTCGACTTCCCTGACGAGGATGTTATGTACTTAAAGATGAAAGATTGTGACGAACCGCTACCCTAAGAAGCTCCAGATCCAGAATCTAGATGGGGTTTAGTCTTTGATGGAGCAGTTAATGCCTTTGGCAACGGAATTGGCGCAGTCATCATCACCCCGAGGTTCTCATATCCCGCTTTCCGCCGTGATTGTTATTTGATTGCACCAACAACATCGCAGATCACTGAAGCTTGTATCATGGGAATCAAGAAGCCATCGACTGAGGATCAAGATCCTTGACATATATGGAGATTCAGCCTGTGATCAATCAAATCAAAGACAAGTATGAAACTCATCATCTTGGTTTGATTCCTTACGAGATTATGCAAGACGTTTGTTGACTTTCTTCAACAAAGTAGAACCGCATCATATCCCTCGAGATCAAATCGAATGGCGTATCCTTGGCTACTCATTCCATGTTCAAAGTTAACCATTGGAACAATATGCCTAAGATCCTCAGACGATGCCTTGAAAGATCTATACAAAAGAAACTTCGACATGGTCTTGCCCGTATGCGTCGATGCACATGAAGGTATAATGATAATTCACGGTCATGAAGGATCCTTTGGAACCATTCAAATGGGCATGCAATGTCCAAAAATCTTGAGAGCGTGGATACTATTGGATAACAATGGAATCTGATTGTAGAACACGCCAAGAGATGTCACAAGTGCTGATCTACGCAGATAAGATCCACGTGCCGCCAACTCTACTCAACGCTCTCTCTCCGTGGCCTTTCTCCATGGGCATCAACATGATTGGGATGATTGAACCAAAAGCGTCTAACGACATCGCTTCACCTAGTGGCTATTGATTACTTCACCAAATGGGTCAAGCAAAGCCTTACGCCAACGTTATAAGCCAAGTGGTTGTGAGGTTCATCAAGAACAACCTCATTTGCCATATGGAGTTCCAGTAAGATCATTACACAATGGGTCGAACTTGAACAACAAAATGATGAAAGAACTGTGTGAGGAATTTAAGATCGAGCATCATAACTCATCTCCTTACCGCCAAAGATGAATGGCGCCGTTGAAGCACCAACAAGAACATCAAAAGATCATTCAAAAGATGGTCATCACTTACAAAGACGGCCCGAATGTCGCCATTTGCTCGCATGGGTATCGTATTACGTAACGCTCATCAGGGAAACCCTTTTTCTAGTATACCGGTATAGAAGCAAAGCCCCGTAGAAGTTGAGATTCATTAACGAGTTCTCATGATAACTAAGTTATCCGAGGTCGAATGGTGTCAAATACGACTGTTTTAACTTAATCGAAGAAAAGCTGCCTGACCGCCTGTGTCATGGACAACTATATCAAAGAAGGATGAAGAAAGCTTTGACAAAAAGGTCCTCGTTGAATTCCTGAAGGCGACCTCCGCTTAAAAAGATTCTGCTTTTCAACTAGATTCTTGGGCAAATGGACTCCTAATTACGGCGGCCCATACATCGTCAAAAGAAGCTTTTCCAACAAAAGTGACTCTCACAACCATGGACGGTGATGAACTCCCGATCCCGTGAATGCCGATGCAAGGAAGAAATACTTTGTCTAAAACAAAAGAACAAATCGGTAAGTCGAAAACCGAAAAGGTCAGGAACAAATGAGCGCCCTTGGATTGAAAACTCAAAGGGCGGTCCAGCAAAATTAGAGACATAAATGTAAATTATCCCGATAGATTGAAAAACCCTGGCAATCTAGGCAAAATAAGGATACAAAAGACAAATTAATCAGAATCATCTCATACATTAACTGGAAGAATCTTCCATCAACGGATCTTCAATCAAATCAAGCAACAAGCACAATGGAATTCAAAGTTGTTAGATAATAGTGGTTATTTGCTTCAATGTAGCCTTTCCCAATAAATTATCATTTCCAACTCTTGTAAATAGTTCATGGAATCACGCCTTTGGTCGATTACCATTCTATCAATAAATTTGAGCTTTGTGCCCATTTGTTTGCAATTTTACTTTATTCGCTTTTGCAAAATAATGCTTTTATTGTGAAAATCACTTTGAAACTAAAAAGGTTTTAAAATGAATTTTACTTCAAATTTTGAAATAAAAGTGAAATTTCTTTTTGAACTATGAACACAAAAGAACTTCACGCTTTTCTCCATCAGTGTTTCGATTCCTCAAGGATAAAATGCCCGCTAAAGAAGTCTTTTTCCTCAAATAGGATCATCAAAGGACGGTATTCTTATCCAAAAAGAATTCCCAACAAAGTTGCCAATGAAATGCCCTTTTCGAAAGTTTAAAGCATGCAACTAAATTTTCATCAAGAAACGCTCACGCCATGGTCAGCAGATTTTATCGAGTATTTGTTTGAACTGGACGTAGTCCTTTCCCAAATAATTTTTGTTGTCTTTGTCAAGTATCGTCAGCATGCATATGACATTCATAACATTCGCTCATACATAATAGCATCATTAATGCATTTCGTGATCCTCAATGTTTGCTTCCATATCAACGTTTAGATTACATTTACTCATGAGGGTATATCTCCAAGAGGTTATTCCCAAGCGAAAAATACATTTTTTCTCTCCTATTCCCCAGCTAAGATCATTCCTCATCGGGAACGAAGTTTTGATTGACCGTTTCTTTCCAGTTCATTCCTGGATAGAACCTTGTCTCTAACCAAACAATAAGCAATAGCCTCGTCATCCGAGCCGCTTATTTTCTTTTCATCTTGAAACTTGTCGTAAAAGATTGTTCTTCCAAGAAGATCAAATCATGAAAGTTCAAGAAATCTCGCAGCTGTCTCTTTCTCGTCTAAAAGAAAATGTGTCTTTTCAATCAAAATGCCCGCATATTCTCAAGAGAGAGATCCCCGGCAAGATTGTAGCTATGAAAATAGAAACTCGTTTGAGATCTGTTTCCATCATTGACTGTTATTCACAAGGCTCAATACTCAGCAATTTTCTCAAGAATTACCTTGTTATAGTTATCACCACGATAATTGGTAATATCTTCAGAGCTCATTACCATAAACTACAAGGCCTGAGCATTGGTAATATCATCTTCACTTACCTTAAACATTGTCACAAGGTACACGACAGAAGGTAATCCTCATTTCCTAAAGCGAAACAGATATTCACATACATTGTGAATATATTTTCCTGAAGAAACATATTGCTTGTTTCCCAACAAACAGGATTCTCTTTCCTTAGATGCATATTGAGTCATCCTCAAATTTTCCCCACCATGTCATTCTTTGATATCTTCTGTGTGAATCTTTTGCAATCATTTTGCATCAGATTTTTGGTATCTTAGGTCCAAAATTTGCATGATTTTGATATTTAAGTCTCTTCACACCCATCGAGACTAAGATATTCATATTCATATCTCGATTAAAGAAACTTAATAAGATCGGTTATACCCAATTTTGACCTAATATACCACCTACATTTGCATCATTGCATCACTACCGCCTGTAATGAATTAATCGGTGTAGCTTTACAGTCAAAATTAGGGTTTCACAAGATTTTCATCGATTCAAGAGGAAATCAATTAGGGTTTGAGTTTCATCCACCTCAATTGATCTATCTTGATCAAACCATCAACCCTCGATCTTCAAATATCCAATTTTTCCTCATGATCTATCGAGGATCACCAATTAGGGTTTTCATCGAGGATGAGCAATCACCGATTTTCCGATCAATGAATGACTTTTTGATTGAGATTGATTCATATCTTAAATACAAAGTTGACCAATTTTTGGATTCAAAATATACTTTGATTTTGAAACATAGAGCTCCAAAATCCTTGATTTTCTAGTACCACTTTCAAAATTATAGGTCATTTTTGAGTTTCTTCTTCAGAAGCCATGACACCTAGCAAAGAGGGATAGAGTGATAAAAATCGATGGAGGGTAATTATGATGAGATAAGATCAAGGTAAGATTTAACCATGGTTAAAAGGAAGCTTCCTTTTTCATGTATTGCAAATGACTTCTTGCCCTCTAAGGCAAGGTAAATATTCAAGCCTATCCTTGCTTGCTAACCGTAATTTTGACCTATAAATAGAGGTCATGTTTGCCATTTGAAACTACACCAAAGCTATGCCAAAACAAGCTTTCTCACTTCTTTCTTAAAATTCAAGTAACATAGTGTAATTTGAGAATTTTGTAATTTTTCAAAACTTGTGAAAAACATGAGATTTGGTGTCTAACATGTCATAAACATCGTATGTAATTGGGTTGTAACTTAAAATCAACACAAGAAACACTAAGAATCGATTTGTATTTCAAGCTTTTCAAACTTGCCAAACTCGCTTTAACTATCGAATTTGATCATTGGCTCGAGCAAGTTGTGATTTTTCACTCAAACATCATCAACATACTCCATAAAGATGATACAAACCATCACTTTGATCCTCGTAACACCTCCAAGCACGATTCGAATTTCACTTTGAGCCGATGTAAGTGGACTTGTAGAATAACTGCACCATTCCAAAGCAAGCAGGCCATCCTCACACCTTCCATAAGGTTCATCGGTGTTGTAGCCATCAACAAACAACAACTGAAACACTCTATACGTTTTCATTTCAATTTGAACAGTAAGAAACTCAACTTCGAACTGCTTTGATTTGAATTATGTTCAAAAAGCTCTTGGCCATTTTGTTTCTGCACCATCACTGATCAATAACCCTCAATCAATTGATTAATTCGTTCACCATACACGATTTCAATTAGAATTTTCAGAACTAGGGTTCTTCGTGTTCTTGCAAAATTCAATCATGTAAAACTAAAAATAAATGAAATTAAAGGACATCATCATGTTCCTGGGATTAAAAAGATCAAGTTTGATGTTTACATCATTCGATTTCATCAAGAAATAAGGATTTTAGGATTGATTGAAGATTGGAGATGATGAAGAACACTGCGCGCGTGGTTGCCAGCTCACTCTTAAGTCATTCTTGCCACGCCTTGCCTAATGGTCCCGGGTTCGAGTAGCCTTGGGACCATTTTTGCCAAACTTTGTCATTTTTTCTTCATATTTTTTTCAAACTTTGACTTTTTCAAAACCCAATCAAAACTCCTCATTTTGAGGTGATTTTTTGTACACATGTCAATTAACATATCTATTTTATAATAGTGTCAAAAAATTTCAGAAAAACTTTCATCTGATTATATTTTTATCGAGCCGAAAACGATACATTTGAGTACATTTTAAAGCACTTTCAAAGGTGATTTTTCAAATTTTCGAAGCCCGATTCATTTCAAACTTCTTGTAAGTAAATTTCATCTTTCAAAACACTTTCAAGATCATTTTCAAAACTTTTATCAAACTTACATCTTTTTCCATGATCGATCCGATTTAACGATAAACCGATTTCGCTTTCTCCTCGAATTCTTAATCGATCATGGGCCTCCTCACGGTAAGTCCCAAATTCTTTTTATGTACATAATTATTTTTGTACATATCCAATTTTATGTACACATCTACTTTACTGTACATAATACGTAATATCTCAGAATACCAAGTATGCATAAATTTCATCCGCTTGTTTTCGTCATTGTGTATGCACAATGAATTATTGGTATTAAAAGGAGAATTATTCCTGTGAAACTGCTTTTATACCAATGGGCCTCCTTATGGTGTAAGTCCCAACCTCCTATGTACATCCACATCCTCCGTACATAAATACTGCTCGTGTACATATTTACTTCCTTGTACACAATTCAAACTTGTAATCAAGTTGCGCTCGTTTAAACGTCGCTTACACACACTTGTTTATATTTCCTTCATAAACTCTTGTCAATAAACTTTACACGCATTGTTTATATTTCCTTCATAAACTCCTCGTGAATAAACTTCATACGCTGTTTATACAACTCCTAGTTATAACATAACAACTAGTCTAACCAAGAGGTTCCCTACAGAGTAAGCCTCTCTGGGCTTCAGAGATAACTCATTTCATCCGAGTTCAGCCTCCTTAGGCTTCATATAAGAAAACTCATTCATCTGAGTTTAGCCTCCGCTTAGGCTTCATATAAGACAATACTCCCTGCTGAGTCACCTCCTCTTGGGCTTCGCTCAAAAGAACTCCTTATTGTTTAGCCTGTTTGGGCATCAAACAAAGAAAGAGACCGGAAATCTCTTAACAGCCTCCTATTGGGCTTCCAATACAAAGAATCACCTGCTAGAATAGAACCTGAGAGTATAATTTCGTGCTGAAATTGCTCTTAATCCTAAAAGGATGGTTTCCCGATGAAATCCTTTAAAGCCAAAAGCCGCCATACCCTAAGCTTTCCTCGAAGCCAGACAGGGACCCTCGATGACCCTCGGAATGCCTCCTCTTGGGCTTACAATACAAGGACCCATGGGCTTCTTAAAAGCATCCCCTGATCCAATCAATTTCTCCTCGAGATTTAGACATTTATCATCTCTATGGAAGAAGTATCTTATCTATCACATCACATACAATCAAAAAAAACTTTTCAAACTCTTTTCAAACAAAAACATCTCTTAATCGTAAGTGGTAACGCTTGTACACTCAAGCAAAACACGCAATGCTTACAATTAAAAGATTCAATCATTTTCAAAAACATCTTTCTTAAACTCATAAGTGGTAACGCTTGTACACTCAAGCAAAACACCTATAACTTACGATGAAAGATTTCAATCAATCAAACTTTTCAAAATGTATGTGATGAAATAGATTAGATACATTTTTCATTAAGATGACATTTGTCTGTGTCTCTTACTAACATCCCGTTGCTTCCACTAGCATAGGTGGGAACTACGATTGCTCTGACTTTCTCAACATCCTTTTGAGAATACGTAGGCACAAGGTCTCATCCTTGGCGAGCAAATTTCTTTCTCCCTCAAACCAAACAAACCATAGATCCCTTTAGATCCGAGCTACAAATGCTCTGATTCCCATTAAGGGATATGTATGCAGAAGATCCAATGATCTTTGCGAGCACAATAATAACAAAACCTAGGATCCCACATAATCTACCCTTTCTTAAAGTCCAAAGGAGAAACTTTCCCAATCTTAGAAATAGCAATTAAAACACACAAACATATCAAACATATTCATATATAAAGTTATAGATAACTATATATTTAGGGTGCTCCATCTATTCCTTTATATAACAAACCCCTT